>CM016562.1:7139443-7241732 GCA_003412495.2 Echium plantagineum | reverse complement strand
ACCTCCACAAACACACCTTCAATCGATTTGAATCAAGATTACCATGTTAATAGCAACGATGAAAGCCTCTTACTACACTAGCATATCACGAAATAATTTTGAATTTTATGCTCTAGAATATTTGAACCCATACTCTAGATTGCTTCCCTTCACTAAAGATTTCTGGCAACCACAATTAACTTATTGTTATGTCTATGCTTCAATAGGAAGGGCAAAAGCATACATCACAAGTCACATTAACAGACTCAGTTTCATCACAAGTCACAATAACAGACTCAGTTTCAAGTTTCGGCCATCCTTGCATAAGCCACATAATAATCCTGCCGGGGAGGGGGCGCATGGACAACTGTTTCGAGAAAGGCAAGGGCAAAAATATCACTAACAGAGACATGATGCCCATACATGCTTCAATACCTTCAATAGGAAGGATAAAAGCATACATCACAAATCACAATAAAGACTCACTTTCAAGTTTCAATCATCCCTCACATAAGCCGCATAATAGTCTTGCTAGAAAGGGGGCACATGGACAACTGTTTTGAGAAAGGCAAGCACATAAATATCACTAACATAAACATGATGCAGATATATGTTTCAGTACCTTCAATAGAAAGTGCAAAATCATATGTCACAAATCACAATAAGAGACTCAGTTTTAAGTTTCAACCATGTATCGCATTCGCATAAGCCACATAATAGTCCTACCAGGGAGGGGGCACATGGACAACCATTTTGAGAAAGGCAAGCAGAGAAACATCACTAACAAAAACATGTTGCAGTTTTATGTTTCAGTACCTTCAATAGGAAGGGCAAAAACATACATCACAAGTCACAATAACAAGCTCAGCTTCATCACAAGTCACAATAACAAACTCAGTTTCAAGTTTTGGCCATCCCTTGCATAAGCTACATAATAGTCCTGCCAGGGAGGGGGCGCATGGACAACCGTTTTGAGGAAGGAAAGCGCAGAAATATCACTAACAGAAACATGATGTCCATACATGTTTCAATACCTTCAATAGGAAGGATAAAAGCATACATCACAACTCACAGCCATAATACTATTTGAAAATAGAACAAAAGTAAAAGGTCAACTTGTGCCCTAAGCGATTCAAGTCTAGTTCAAGTATACTTTATTGTTTGGTACATGAGTATCAAGCGACTTGCTACTCAAGAGTAGGAACCGATGTTCTATCCAACTTGAGTAGCCCGTTGCTTCCTACTCTCGGGTAGCGAGTCGGTTGATACTCATGTATCAAACAATAGATTTTATTTAAAGTAGACTCGAACCACTTAGTCAGAAGATGAATTTTCAATTGAGTAACGAGCAAATAGCAGTTACACAATCACTTTGCACCTCAAAAGCTTTTCAAGCTATAAATGAACCAAGTTTGTAAGAAGCTATTAATGAACCAAGTTCTTAAGAAATACTAGATGAATTAAATTTATCGAGTCAGATAATGGTATTAAGTACATAATAATATAATTCCACTCAAATTAATCGAATAGTTTAGTGTAAAACTCTCTTGCTAGTGACTAAAGGATTCTGATCCAAACTCACCCAATCCATCCCCTTATAATCATCGACAACGTATAGCGACACAAGAAGGTTAATTACGTCTTGCATAATCCACGAAGAATGGATAATACATTTACTAAAGCAGTAATGCTTATATTCATATTCCCTTTTCAATTAATCGGCAACGGATGAAGCAATGTAGTACATTCCAACGTTCATATTAGTACACATGTTTTTTCGGTAATGAAAAGATTTACAAGGGACGACTCTAACAGGAACACGCTGCACATTTGTGTAGCCACAATGCCCCATTTTTCCTTTCGTCGATACATTCTCCATTTCCTTACACCGCCTGTGTCTCGTATAACAAACAATAGAAGTTCCACCACAATCCAACTCCACCAAACAATTTTTCATAAATATGTCCCCCAAAAGAGGAGGGGGAAATCGAATTGTCATAACAAACAATGTGTTCAACTGCTATAATCCAAATTTCTTCATTGACCAGTCTGAAAGGTTAGCTATCACAAATCCTACAAATACCTGAAAATTGGGGAATATGTAGTTACTAAACAATCAAATAGGTTAGTGAAACAACACTTATTATACTTTGCATGAAACGTCATACTAGTACCCGTATAAGTCATCCAGGAATTTTTACAAAAATAATTTTATAAAACTATTACCCATATTTCAACAAGACCGGGGGACTACCCATACATAATCTTATTGCACGTTACACATTTAACTTTCTAGTTATAACTCAGAAGGCAGATAATCCACAACATTTTGTATTAAGAACTTGCATGTCTACTTCTTTTTATAGATTAGATCTTACTTACTAAGCTTTATGTATGCCTCGGGGGAAAAAATGGTGTAATCTTCTTCCAAGGAGAAGATGGAGGAAGTGGGGAAGAGGGAGGGAGGGGTAGGGGGGTAGGAGGCGAACCAAAGGTTAGATCATAATAGTCAATCAGGCAAAGGGAAACAAGTTCATAATATAACCCTAAAACGCAATTGAACCCTGGAACGCAACTATCTTTAATCAGTTAATGTTGTGCATGAACGGAATTGGTACCTGAACGGAACCAAGAACATATATAGCTGAGTAGTGCCGACCATGAATGACCATATCCGCTACCATTGCTAGTGGGATGGTGAGCGAGAGCCCCAATGTGGCTACTAGTGGAGTTGTCCAAACAACACATAATGCCCTAGAAAGTCAGATCACTATGGTGAGAGGGGAACATTATAACTGCCACGTGTCCTGAGATCAATTAGTTTTGCATACCAGAAATAATCAGAAAGGACGCTCCCAACCAGTCCATTGGCAATAACAATTTCATCCGTTTTAACAGAATGTGGAACCGTGAAATGAGGTTCTATACCTAAAGCTGTTAATGGCCATACTGCAAGAGAGAACATTCAAATCCGAATAGTTAGTGTATACAGAATGACTTTTGTGAACAATACTAACGAAAAACATATGTAAATTTGATCTGAAATTAATCTTGATGTACTTCAATGCTCAAATATAACAATTTAGCACAATCGTAACAACTTCACTGATGGTGTTATAATAAACAATAAACATGATATATAAATTGGTAGGACGGAGTTCTAAAATAAATATGAGAGTTTGTCTCAGATAATATCTCTAGCAAGTGGTATGTCCCTTCCAGGTCCCATAATTTACAAGAACTAGAACACTTCAATTTTCCCCCGTCTCCCTGTAGTGTACAATCAACAAACTGAACTTGGATAATAAGAATAAGGAACATATAAAAGCATTAACTCGTTCAAAAAACAGGTCAGTTTACAATGACATAAACACCAACTATGTATCAGCTATTATAAAAAATAAAATCAACAAGACCACGAATAATGTAAAAGTTTATGCTCCACTAGAAAGTTTTGACACGGTACCAACTGGTCATTAAAATTAAAGCGTTGGTGCATCTGGAGTAAACAATTGAGTAGCGAAAAATAGCTTACCAAGCCACCACAGAGCTACAAAGGTAAACAATCCGATATACCCAAACAATTTTTGCATGTCGACTCTTTCTCCTTCCTCCCCTGCAAACTTCTTCAGAAGGACTGACGGAATATGGATGAAGTGGTAAGATAGTGTTATTACCGATCAGAGGTAATCAGGTAATCACATGCACAGGAAATAATTGTTAATGCTTGTATCTCACCAGTAAACAGTCCATATGTCATAGCTGATAGGAGGCCAAAAAGATCCCCAACAAGAGTACGTCTACCATTACTTCAAAGAAATAAAAGTGCAACTGAAAGTCAGTATCCTTGGAAAATTACATATACGAAGTAATGAAATGTCAAGAAACGAAAATGTATGTGTATTTTGCGAGTAGGTATCAGAGAAATTTTCTCAAAAAAGATAATCAGTCAACTGCAAGAAGAAGAAGAAAAAACACATGTGCATTTCCAATTTTCTAATATGAAGCATGTGATTCCACAAGTTTGAATAGTTCATGTGCGGTAAGAACAATAATCAGATGGAATTTCCCTGTTTGAAGTTTCTGAACTACATGTCGAATCGAATTTGCTTCAAGTCTTTCTTAGAAATAGCACATAACTTCATAAGCATGCCCTATATGATCAGAGATAAATAAAGCTTAAGATAACATAAAAAACAAGTACCTAGAAGGATTTAGCTTTACGTCATCTGCAGCCCAAGTTTTCCCCAGAGTTGTCATGACAACACCAGCCATGCTTACAAAGACCGCAAGCACCTTGGCTAGACTTAACGTATCTTGACCCAGAAATGCACCAAAGAACAGAGTAAATAAACCCGATGTTGAAGACAACACTGTTGTACTTGCAACACTAGTACGAGCAAGTGCAGCGTTTGATAAGTACTGCAAGAATCGATATAAAAGGAAATTACAAGAAGATATATGACGACCATTGCACATATTTTTATTTCTTCCTCTGAATATACATATAAGAGTATGCTTAATTTAACTTAAAATCTTCAATGTCTTCCCAAATAGCAGGACATAATTGTAGTTTTCTGCCTGAGCAACTTGTTAGAACATTTATTAATTAACTATATATTGGAAGTGGAAACTGAAGAAACATACAAGTGTTTTGGCATACCTCTGTAATGAACCAGATTGGAGCAATGTAAAATCCATATGCAGCAATTTCCTTCGTTGTGACCTCTTTTCCATGCTTCGTGCTGTCAGTTTCATCCTTCCGGTTAAAAACTAAATGGTTACTCTCTTGAGAAATATCATCACAACTATCTTTCTTGTGCAAAGATCCCTGAATCTCAATCTCGAAGGTCTTTTGCCCTTCAATAGAGTCTAGAGAAGATAAAAGTCCAGTACATGACTCGTCATTGGTAATTGTGATTTTACTGCTTTTCTGTTTCCGCTTCTTCAGATAATTAGTTATACGATCTTTAATGAATGCCACCGGGAGATAGATTACCAGTAAAGATGCTCCAAGGTAAGTCACAGCAAATGGTTGTCTATAGATTGTGAAAATGTCCTGCAATAGAGTTAGTTACTTAGACCTTAAAAGCGTGAATATTACAGTAAGAGAAAATCTTCATCTTATCAACAGAATCACAAGTAATTGAGCGTCTTTGTGAAGCTATGCAAACATTTGCTCCTTAACTGCTCCCGTGTGAATATGATCAATAGGAACTCAGAGAAGAAAGAAATAAGAACCGAGACCCATTGATTCTTAACAGCTAACAATAAGAGATTCCGGATATCCATGAAGCTATATTCTACATCTCAGGATGATAGACATGCAAATGTTTTGTGCACTGGAGGAAGAACAAATGCCAATGTATGCGCTACTAATATCTAGAAGAACCGTGATGACATTAGAGTTAGGTATTTTTCTGCTTACAAACCATAAACACCTTTGTGATCTGGTTGCGGTGTGACTTGTGAGAAACCTGAGATTACAGTTCCATAAGTTATCATAGGGGATCCAGAAGGAGATGTAATCTGACATTTTCTCAGTGTATTCCTTTGTAAGTTGATAATGCCAATTATATAGAATTTATTGTGACCTGATTGGCACTAAACTTACTTCTTTTTAAGAGCATTGAACTTCTCTTATCAGTTGCGTTATTCAATGTTTCTAACTAATGAGAAGTCTTGGCTATTATAGCTCTGACGTATTAAACGCCAAAACACATTATGCATGGTCTAACAGCCAATAAGCTGCCACGTAGATATTAATTTTAGAAATCACCCTGATCGATTTTGCATAAGAAACAACTTCTTGTCGCAGTGGGTTTGATATTGCCCTAGTAGTTGCTCTATTTAAATCACTCAAAAGCATCGCCTTTTATGGCTCCAAATTCCAAGAAGCCACCAGTGCTAACCACCTACTTTTGTACCTCTTGTTATTTCATTCTCCATCTCCCTAGGCTGATAGGAGTCGAGTTGATATGTAAACGCTAAACAAGATCTGTGCTCAGAATATCAAGAAGTCCCACAATGAAATTGTAATTTCTATGAGTTAAACGACATTAGGTCATGTCTACTTCTATTTCAACGCACACAGATGTCTTTCTGCACAGCTTTTCGGGAGCTTAACCCCAGGATTTCATCATGAGGAAATGAGAATGAGAAGCAGAATGCAAGTTAAGTGAAGTATTCATATGTAAGTTAATTCGGCTAATGCTACAGAAATATCCCTGATCCAATGAGTATCAGAAATGACTTCTTTTAAGTGGATTTCGTTTCCTACTACAGTAGCTTTCTTCAAACTACTAGAGATAGCATTACCTATTATAGCCCCAAAGTCCAAAGGTCAACAGCAAGTACATTTGCAAGGACAAACAGCAAACAACCTACCACCTATCCACCACTAAAATCTCCGACATACAAGTTAATCTCATCATTGTAGTTATGTAATGAACCATTCTTAGAAGCAGATTACCGTAGCCAGGTTACAACATTTGGAAACAAAAACTACATTATCCGTCATTCTTGCTCTTCGAGATCATAATCACTACATATGAGTTACCCCTCTATTCTTGTATATAAAGTTATCAGACAAAAGAAATTATTTATCGATTTGAAGCCATAAACAACTGTTTGCCAACACTTCCCAGATGAATCTAGAACTATTTCATACGAACGAAAACACAATATAAACAGAACAAGGAAATCATAGTTTCCAAATCCAGGCTTATTCTAACAATTTGGTGAATGAAATCACTAAAGTTTATTGCTTTCCTAAGTCAATACGAAATGTCAACTAATATCGTGGTTAATCACATTCAGCAGATGCAACAAAAAGTTAACAATATGAACATACCATCAACAGCAAGAATGAAGAATCAACATGCTAAATCTATTAATTATGCATAGTCTGAACTTTGCAAAGTCATAAACCAGTATACATCAATTTCAACTTGCATAAAGTAACTAAACACAACATACCAATTATAAGAATAATGGGCAGCTAAACATATGTAAAATCATTTAATTCCATGGGATTAAACTAAATTCATAAATATTCACAAAAGCATAAAACCAACCTGAGTAACTTCAGCAGAAGTGACCCAAATGACAACAACAGCAGCTATTAAACAAAGCCCTGCTTTATACCTCCAACCCATTCTTGATCACCAAAATCCAACAAATCTTGATACACCAATCAAAAAACACTAAAGAAAATAGAAACTTCAAGTAAATAATGAATACCAAGATTCACAAAAACACCCCTTTTCACTACAGATCTTGTTCTTGACCTGAAATCAAACAGAGAGATGAAAGATTCAGAGGGTATTTGTTCCTTCAAGCAACAAACAAAAGGGTTGTTCAATTGGTAGGTAATAAATCAGAACATGTAGTTAGTTGCTGGAATTTTATATGCATATGTGAATGAATTGATGCAAGTTGCAACAAAGGTAAAATATTGTGAGGGAACGTCTTTGAGTAAGGTAGCAATCTCACAGTTTTTTGCATTATTTTCATATATGTTTGGACCATTATTTCCACTTCTTTCCATTCTATATCAAGTCTATACCCCTTTTGGTCAATGATCTAGTTTGCCGTTCTACATCAACTAATGCGTCTCGTATGGTAAAGTGGTAGATAACGTTGCACTTTATTCTTAAGCTAATTCGAAAATAACTAGGTATATATTGTTAACGCTTCATTCTTAAATTTATTCGGAAATAAATATGAAGGACTCTACTATCCGACTCCCCTTATCGCGCTTAAGTAAGTGTTTTTTAAAGACATGAAAACATGTTGATGTAATGTCTCTTAATTATTTTCTTTAACTATGTATGGTCTATGGTTGAGGTCTTGATGATCTAAACTGAACAATAATTAATTATAATTTAGAATAAATCCAATATTTATGATAACTCACCATCAAGGCATCATATCTACATTTTAACCCAATTAATTGTGTACTGAAATTATAACCTATTTTGAAATATGTTTGAGAATAAGTTATATCTTGAAAGAAAAAAACTAGTCCTATTATGAATTGTTTAAAATACGGAGTAATATTTTTTGAATTGTTATGTTGATACTATTATTGAAAGATGAAGATACCCATGATTTCAGTTGAGATTTTCGATTACTCTGAGAAATGGTTGATTGTCTTGGTGTATTTTGCGACGGATTCTTGATTCTTCTTTTTGTTCTTCAGAAAGTGATTTTGAATTGTGATTTTGAGTTCTTGAATTGTACTGGATCTTGATATTATTATTCCATTCATGATGATTTTACTGTAATGGATGTACATCTTGTTAATTTTGAAAAGTAACTACATGTCTACGTGAAGAAGAGGTCACAGATGTCATTTGCTATCACTTTTAGTTTTGAAATCATATGTTTAATTTTGAGTGTATATAGATTCACCTTAACTAGTATTTTGGGCACAATCGATGTTTGTACATTTTAATAATAATCATTAAATAAAAAATTAATAATTGTGAAAAAAATAATGGTTAATAATGTATATATTTAAATTTATACTTAAAACTAATTTATATAAAAATTATTTTAAACTAATTTGTATTTATAACTATTCCTACAATTAAGGAATTAATAGATCATGGGGCTTTATAACAAAATAACTAATTCCCCCCTTCCCCAATTATATATAGTGTAGATTACTAGATAATTTTTAAGTTTTATTAAGTCAGTTTGATAATAAAAAATATCAAATCAGAAGTACTGACTACTGAATTTAAATTTTATAAATTTCTCTTTCTATAAGTTCTTTACATATCAAAAATGTTTTTCCAAATTCATTCATTCTTAATTGAGTCAAGTTAAATTTATTAATTTATTGTTATTATTATTGTTATTTTTATTAATATTATTATCCTTACCATCGTTATTATTATTATTTATTATTATTCTCATTATTGTTGTTATACATCATTACTATTATTATTATTATTATTATTATTATTACTATTATTCTTGTTATTGTAGTTGAGTTGGTAAGTTGGGATAAAATCAAAAACGAACTAGAATTCGAATCCATTCTGCTTCACACTTTAAAACTTCTTCCAAATCTTTCCCCTTCTCCTCAGTCTCTATGATGTAATTTATTTTAATACAGAATATTAACAATTAGTATGAAGTTCCCTCGAAATTAATTCATTTTTATGTGGTATCTGGCCGATGTAACATTCAGAGTTTACTACACATATTTTATTATGTTGAATTAGGAAGTCATTAAATAAAAATGATAGTTTCCTTGAGTAGTTATATTTATTATATTGGAACGACCTGGATGTCTATACATTTATTTCGGATAAACTAGAAAATTCTATAGACTCTGCCACAAACAATCGTAACATTTAAAATTGAAAACATGAAATATAAATGTCAATATATTGCTAATCCTTTTAAAAGATACTATATATTTCGAATCACCATTACACATGACTACATGAGATAGATCCATCCTAATTGTAATAGCAAAGCAAACTAGTTGAAAGAATATTTTGCTTCAAATGTTCCAAAAATCAGAATAAACTAATTAAAGAACTAGAGTTTGATTTATAACAAATTTAAGGTAAAATTTACTTCTTAAAGAGTAGAACTTACACTATATAAAGCATAAAGCAAGAGATAGTTAACACTAAATTTTATACAGTAAATTTATTTAGTTCCTCTATATGGCTCTTGTGCTATAGTATGATAAAATATTGAAGTGGTGCAATATTCTATATGTGGCTAATGGAACAGCTGAGTAGATCGCATTTACTGACAACTCAAAGTAGTTGTTGAAACAAACTCGTCCCGTTAGGTTGTCATGTCTTGATCATAAGTCATCACCCACTAATTGCCCGATAAGAGATTGATCCCTCAACTTATCTCCCACCAGACACTCCTTACATAATAAATGCTCAATATCCTAAAATGTCGTCTTACTACTAGATTGTCAAGATATATCATTATTGATTGTTGAGATAATTGTTATTAATAATGATTGTTGAGATAATTGTTAAAATTGTCCTATAAAATATATATAAATTGCATTTTCGTTTTTCTAAATGTACGATTTGCATGAACGATCTCTGATAATGGTTGAAAATGTATACTGTTGTCATTCTTTTAACGTAAATGTTGCATTTCGGTGGAAAAAGAGCCAAAGCATAACTTTCACCACTTAAATATTTCTAAAAGATATGCACTTTAGTCTTGATATTGGACGAAAAAGCGCACTTTAGTCAGTCTTCCGTCAAAATTTAACATCTTCTTCAAAAGATGGACTAAACTGCATCTTTCATGTCAATATCAGAAATCATTTGAGCAAACTCTTTCCTTTAGTTACATCGACTAGTGCAACTTACGTATATTATTATCTTGAATCACTTTAACAATTTTCCGAATGATTCTATATAAAATATATTAAAAAACGTAAAATTTTTCTATCAACACTTTTTTGTCGAACTTATGGGCTATCACACAATACTTATCATTACGGTTACAAAATTGTCTTTCTAACCTCTATCTGGTGCCCTACGTGTATGTAGACTTACCTACAGGAGGTGGTCTCGATTCAGACATTTTCGTAGTGGATGCCCTTAATGAAGACTTATGTATAGAGGCTCCGCTTAATCTAGACTTATCTATGGAGGATGCCCTTAATGTAGACTTACTTGTAGAAGATCTCCTTAATTCACACCTATCTATAGAGGGCTTCTTCGATGCAGAATTTTCTATAGAATATGTCTTTAAAGCAGACTTCTCTTTAGAGAGTTCCTCTGATGTAGATTTTTCTATAGAAGGTGCCCTTAATGCAGGCTTGTTTATAATGGGTGATGTTGTCTCCCCTGCTTTGTTTTTTGTTGGTGGTGATATGGGCAACCTTGAGGTAAAATCTCTGCGTAGTGCATTATCTTCAAAAATACCCGAATGTAAATCAATATTTTTGTCATCATCAAAGTTAAGAGAATAACTGTGAGCGTCATAGCTGAAATCGAAAGTATTAGCCCGTCGTCGTCTCCCAGCTAGGCCTTTATTGCCCGCAATGAGGTTCCTATATTTTTTGGAGGATTGGCGTTCTTGAAGATCAAATGTAGGTATTAGGTTCAATTTTGAAGAAGGGGAGTGGGTGGGTGACAAATCAAATGTTTGTGATCCACTGAAACAACATTTGATGTTCATTAATGATCTCCTGCGTCTAACCTTCGGAGTAACATTCGGAATTTCGTGTTCTTCCTGCATCATTATTGTTTTTATAGAATAAACAAAATTCTTCAAAACACAAACAGAACGACAGCGTCCGCGTCCCTTAATTCAAAGAGACGAAGACATGTTATTCACATTTCATTTAACGCCACATTAAATCTCTCTAAAATGAATAAAAAATAAAATTACAAAGGGGTAGGGCTTGGGGTATTTGAGATGAGGAAAAGTTGATGGATTGTATCGTTTATAAAAAGAATATGAATTGTTGATCAAATGAGAAATCTTTTTGAATTATGTTCAAATGGTTATAGTCTGTGAGAGGGAGGTCAGCTTTCAATGAGAAGAAAATGGGAAAGAAGAAAATTGAAAAGACAAATGCAAATTAGATGATGAGTGAATATAGAAGAATTGAAGATGATCGATTGAGAGGTATTGTTATAAGATCCTATAAAAGATCATTGGTGATGAACTGATGATGGTATATCTCCCAATGATATCATCTTATCTAACATTCGTCGTGCAAATGGCAATGATATGGACACAACTCTATAAATAGATAGCAATGCAATATCATAAAATATTTCAAATGTAGAATACCTAGCATACTTAACTAAAAATATAAGTATAATGCATATAATTCATATCTTGTGATTTGCCGTGATAATCCTCACGCCTTCGTGAAGGCGATTTCCTGGGAGAATGGTCTCTCCTTGGATCTCCATCCCGATCTGAGTTTGACTGCCTGGCAGATGGGTCTCCGTCCCTTCGTTGATTTAATTGACTACGGAGATCCAAACGGGATTGTTGTTGTGTGATGGCTCTGGTTGCCACCCTATCCTCCATAGAGTGTTTGGAAGGTTGCTTTGAAGGGCCAGCCTTGGAAGTATTTGTTTTTCTTGGAGCCATTTACCTGAAAGTGTGGCCGGGGTTTGGCCACAGACACTCCGACGATCAAGTCAGTCAAAGATGTCTGAGAAAAGAATAATAAGGAGTGGGAACAGAATGCCTCTTAGGGTGACTGAGCTGTCCTATTTATAATGAAGTGAGACCCTAGGGTTTTGCTTCTTGTGGACACATGTCCAGCTTTAATTGGTGCTGCCACAAACCCTAGAAAGTATGGGCTAAATTACGGATCATGTCCGTCCTTCTCGTGGGCTTATGCATTTAATGCACATATACGTAGCGTATTTAAGATATACGTTTATGCATTTAATATATACGTAATGCATTTAAGATATACGTATTTAGGTGGGGCCGAGGCCCACATCATCTTGGAACTCCATTATATATACATATAATGTTTATTATGTTTAAATAATAATAACATATATGATATTTTCTACAAATATATGTAAATAATAATAATAAACACAATATTTTCTTACGAATATAATAATTTTTGTAACCATTTTGTACAATAACTATCTGTAAATATTATCAAATACTCCCTCCATCCCTAAATGATGGGTACATTTTGACTTTACATGGTCAAACTTTAAAAACTTTGATCAATAATTCTCATTAACCAATAAGAAAATAATATAGTCATATGATATCTTGTTAGATTCATCTCAATATATATTTTTGAACCATCAACTTTTTATAATTTTTTCATATGTAGAATAGGAGATATTTATGTTTAAAATCGTGTTTTGTTGACCATGAAAAGTCAAAATGTACCAATCATTTGTACCAATCAGTTAAGGACGTAAGGAGTACAATTTTACCTTCATTTCTATAAAATGGCTTTGCAAAAATTATATATTAATTTACACTCAAAATTTAACTTAGTAAGATGAATCTAATAATGTTAGATAGAAATATTATATTTTTGTTATTAATAAAAAATTACATATTATAAAAAGATGAACGAGTTCGCACAAGCTAAATTGTGTACAAAAACAAAATGATGTAGAGAAGGGTACAATAGACCTTTCAAAGGACTTAGGGTTTCACCTCACAGGAATATATAACCAACTCTTTTCTTCCTCAGTCGGCAGCTGCAGCATTCGGAGAGAAAATTTGCATTTCATATCCAATCAACCATGGCGGAGCAGGTAATAATACTCCCCATCCCAAATTAATTGTCCAATTTCGAAGATTGTCCAATTGTGAATCTTAATTGTTGACTTTGTATGTTTATTCTAGACGGAGAAAGCGTTTTTGAAGCAGCCAAAGGTATTCCTTTCCACGAAGAAGACTGCTAAGGGAAATAGGCCTGGAAAAGGTGGTAATCGCTACTGGAAAAATGTCGGATTGGGCTTCAAGACCCCTAGAGAAGCTTCCGAAGGTATACTTTTTTTATTATTGATTCAAGATTTATGTCCCACTGTATGTATTTATATTGCATTTATTAATTTTTTATAATTGGGATTTTGAGCTCAAATAGTACTCCCTAGATTAACACTACCATGCCCAATGCCTTCGAAGAGGCTCTGGCATAAGCAGAATAAGGTGAGCTGTAGGGATCGAATAGTTTGCAGCCTTATAATTGCAACAAAAGGAGGTTATTTCCGAATTTTCCCAAATATTATATAAAGATGTTAAAAGATTTAACGGATTTGGTTCTAGCCTTGCAACTACTTACTTATCTACCAGAAAGGTTGTTACTTTGGTGGTTACGGTGTGGCTTGTGTATGGTCTATTTTGATTGATTTCAGTGCTCAGAAGTGGGTTGGGTTTTTATTGGTACTGGCTTTTGGTGTTCTGAAGGAAATCGATTAAACTAAATAAATTGTTTGCTCGAGAGTCCATAAGTTATTTATGCCGGGATTTGTGCTTCGTTGCTCACTCTTATTAGAAAATGCTTTTGTGCTTGTGTATATATATCATTCGTTAGTTATCTGCTGATTCTTTTTAGTTATGCTTGAATTTGTTATTCTTTATTTATGCGCTCATTTGTTTTCTTCTGATTCTCAACTTGTGTTGTGAGTATGTATGCAGAGCTTGTTTCAACATGTTTGTGTGAAAATTATGTTTTGCTGGTTATATTAAGTTTTCTTTCTTGGCATCCTCAACTTTCAGGAACATACATCGATAAAAAATGCCCGTTCACTGGAAATGTATCCATTAGGGGTCGTATCCTCGCTGGAACATGTCACAGCGCTAAGATGATGAGAACTATAATTGTCAGACGCAACTATCTGCACTACATAAAGAAATACCAAAGGTAGCTACCATTTGCGTATTAGTTATTTATTGTAGAGGTAGACTTCATTTGCTCTCTGTTTCTAATTACTGTATTGGAATCCTTTTATAAAATCAGATATGAGAAAAGGCACTCCAACATTGCTGCTCACATTTCCCCATGTTTCCGTGTGAAAGAAGGGGATCATGTTACCATTGGTCAATGCAGGTGAAGAGAGACTCCTTTCCGTTTCGCTGTTCTGTTTATATATTAATTAAATTCGACTTTCTTATTGTATTTTTCCCCTCTGTAGACCATTGTCAAAGACTGTTAGGTTCAACGTGTTGAAGGTGATTCCAGCTGGATCTGCATCAGGTGGGAAGAAGGCATTCACTGCAATGTAAGCTTGGTGGGTCTCGGATAAATCTATGGAAGATTTTGTAATAGGAGTTTCCCTTGTTGGCTTTTAAGAATCTTTTCAACGTGCCTTTTGGGCCAAATCTTTGCATGTTATTAATAGTTATATTTTAATTATTGACTTCGTGTTTAAATGATCCGTTTGCTAATTTAATTAAAGTCTTTAGTTGCCGATGTCTCAATAGTCTGGTGGCATTTGACCCAAGCTTCCAATTGAGAGGCCTTGGGTTCAATTCTCTTTGGTGACAATTTGTCCAATATATTCATTCTATCTGTCTATTACTCCTATTAGTTAGTAATTTTTGTGTTTATTATTCATGACACTATTGTATTCAGACTCATCGTTAGTTTACAAAAAAAATTAAAAACTTAAATTCTTTAGTTAGTTCGACCATATATATTACTGCCTCTTACCTTGTAAAAGAATCTGGATGTTGGCCACTTACACTTCTTTGTGACTTGCTCTGAAGTTACTTTTTATTGTTTGAAAATAATGATCACCCCATATTAGATGAAGAAGAAGTATACTTTGAGTATGCATGGTCATAAATTCATTTTGTATATTTGTTTCAGTTGGCCTTCAGATCACAAGGTTTACATGACCAATTAAACTAGGCTACTTAAGTAGTTTTCTGCTGGAAATATATTCCACATATATATGCATAACTTTGGCTTATTACAGTGTCTTGTAGCCATATTTTTCGTTTGACATACCTATGTCATGACCAAATGAGGGTACCTTCATACGCGAACTATTTCCCACTCAAGGTCTATATATTTGGTGCAAGAATTATCGAGTATTTGTTATCTTATGAGCATAGTCATGTTCCGGTTTCTTGTATTTGCCCTCCTTGCCCAACTTGTGTTAGTATCTTTTGCTGACGGTGCAACAGTTGAATATGATGTGGTGAATAACTGTGAGGCACTGCCAGGAGGAGATCGATTTAATAGAGAGATTGGTGCTGCTTATAGCAAGCAAGTCATGCAAAATGCTACAGATTTCATTTGGAAGCTATTCCAGGAAAATGCGGATGCTGAGAGGAAGAGCTACGATAAGGTGATCCTATTCATAGATGCTAAAATCCCTGGAGAATCATATGTTTCAGGAAACGAGGTTCATCTGGATTCCTATTACATCAAAGGCATCAAAAGCACTAACCCGACCCTAGAGTTCACAGGGAGGCTTTTTCACGAGCTGACTCATGTGTGGCAATGGACCGGAAAGGGTTTGGCTCCTCATGGACTACTTGAAGGGATGGCGGATTTTGTGAGGCTGAAGGCCGGGTTTGCGCCTCAAGGATGGAAGGGGAAACAGAAAGGGAGCCGATGGGATGAAGGGTATGATGTCACGGCTCGATTTCTCAACTATTGCGACGGCATTAAGAGCGGATTTGTTGCCGGCTTGAACAAGGATATGACTGATGGCTATAGTGATTCTTACTTTGCTGCGCTTTTAGGGAAGACGGTTGATCAATTGTGGGATGAGTATACAAGTAACTAAACAAGAAGTTCAATTGAAGCATAATTAAGCAATAATTATATTCAATGATACAAAGAACCTAACTTTAGGAACATTTATACTAAAATTATAATTAATCGATGTTTTATAATTACGCGTTATACAACCGGAGCACATGGGTATTGATGGCTCAAACCGAAAGAACTAACAAACATTTTTGGTAAACGATATGAAAGCAGTTTAACCAGATTATGTTGATTATTGACTTGGTCCAGTTTGGACATAACATGTCTAATGTCGACCACTTGTCCCACCAAACAATTTGGTGATTAAATTGGTAGACAAGTATCTGAATTCTGATAGTTAGTAAACCTCATAAATTGTTTCAAATAAAAGCAATATCAGCATGATCATAAATTTAAGCAATAATTAGGATACAGGTAGATAGATGACCGAATCAAAATGATTTTTGATAGATCACTACACAAAAATAATGGCAACTGACTTACGACTTCGAAATGATAAGGCAATATTCGGACGCATTTGTTTTTCATCATGTCATCTTTCGAGCACATATATATCTCATTCGATCTCGTATGTTTCCAAAACAGTATGCCACTTTGTCATTCCGTTATCATAGACATTTCGTGACGAATTGTGAGGGGTATTATATATGTATATATAATGTCAGTGGCGGATCTGAGTATTTTAAAGTGGGTGTTCAAAATGTCATATATTTTGAAATGTGTGTTCAAAACACTCAAATATATTAAAAATTAAACGCAAATATTAATTTTTATATTCATTTATTTTTAAAAACATATACTCCCTCCAATCCAAAAATGGTGGTCTTTTAGACATTTGAAGATTATCCAAAAAAAATGGTCTTTTACATAAACCAAAGCAAAAGACATAATTTTTTCCCTCAATACCCTTAGTTGCATTAATTAAAGCTCAATTTTAATGAATGACTCATGGATGTTTATGTGGCTTAAATAAGGGTAGAAAGGTCTTTGGGAGAATGTTTTTATGTCTTCACTAATTTTGGATTGGAGGAAATATATATATTTTTTTGTAAAAAATGCATGTTCGAGTGCACGGGCTCGAACCAACACACATCTGCCACCGTATACTATTAAACATTATATTAAAATTAAAAAATATAGTGTCTTGAATAATTTTGCCTCGTCAATTTGCCTAAAAAAAATCAAACTTAACATCAATTATGATGGAATGACTTAAGTGAGACACTTATCAAAACATGTGTGATCGAGTCGAACACATTAAAAATGTGTTTTCGAACGGTGAGATGGAGAAAAATATATGTGATGAGACGTGCCTTTAACCCAATTCATTTCCAAGTCTTGGTGTTAAGTAATATCTACCTTAATTGAGTACTAATTCATAATTATTATTGCTGGCAAGGGGGATTATAATTAGAGTTAAGATTATAAAAGGAAGAGGACATCTATGAATTTTGAATAGAAACTTGGCCCTTCACTTATGTTGATATTCTGACTTTATCATCACATTAAAAGCCATCACTACTTGGAATATATATTGAGGATTCACATTTCTATTACATATTTTCTTTCAAGGGTTAACACCATTCTTTTCAATGTAAGACATTTCTAAACAAAGATATTCTCCTTAGCTAGATAATGTATTACAACATAAATCACAATAAACTATAGTATGAGGCTCAATAGATATATTATTGTATGGGGATGGATCGTAGCATGGGTCAACGACAACTACTCCACATTATTTATTTATTTTTAATTATATTTGTTCGTTGATATTCATTACAAAAATGTAGCATTATACATTTTAATCCATCTCGAGTTTGAAGAAAGTAATTATATTTCATTTTTAGGTAATTATTTTTTATTCGCTCATTCTAAATTTTCCTCTAATTGATCCTCTGTGGCCTGTTGTTAAACCAATTGATAGCGATGCTTGATCGACATGAAATTCTAGTTTTCTCATTACACTTCGTTTTCGTAAGATCAAGTAGTTTGATGGACAGTTTTATCAATTACACCTCTATTTTAAATTAGTTGTCTCATTTGACTTTTCACGATCACTGAGATACTATCTAAAATGTAATTATACTTAATTTTACGCGCATAAATATTATAAAAGTTTGACTTTTAAAAACATACATTAAAATGAATCTAACGAAATCTTCCATGACTATATTATTTTTTATCGACTAATAAAAATTTAAGATCATAATTTTAAAATTTTACTTCCAAAACAAAACATTTTATCCAAATAGTCAAACAAATTGGGATAAACAGACTAAATTCATTGCAGCGAAACAGCCAAATTTGCCGGATTGGAGTCCAAACAAAACATTTTATCCAAATCGGCATAAGTGCCAACCTAGGAGAGTTGGGGTATGTGCCAGAAGGCTTCTTTCATTATGCCCCTAAACTATTTTCCAAATTTTCCGAATTTTGAGGGAGTTAATTGCAATAATGGTCTCCGATAGTGGGTTCGAGTTGTATTTTGGCGTCCAAAATTTAGGAGGTTACCCCACTTTGTTTCTTAATTACAATATTGGGCCAAAAAATAGTGATACGTCACCTTTTAAACAGAATTATCGGTTTAGAGACCAAAGTGCAACAGATTTGGTAATATCAGGGACTAACTGCACCTCGTCAACTATTGGACCAAAGTGCAACACGGACCCACTATAGGGGACCATTCTTATAATTAGCTCAATTTTGAGATCGATAATATTTATTGATGTTGTATAGTAATTGTTTTTTTGATTCAGAATGAATGTCCAGTTGGATTTTTGTCCCGAATGAATTGTCCAGTTTGAATTTTGTCACAAAATGGTGAATGTTTAATAATGAATGGGGAGATAAATATGCTGTTAACTTGAATTGATGTATAGTAAAATAGTTGAATTGTGTAAATTACTCTTTAAATTTCCAGCCTAATATTCATTTTAGGCAAAAAAGAACAGTCATAGACATCTTGAAAAGATCAAAATATTAAGAGATAAATTAAAAAAATAAAAATAATTTATGGGGCAAAATGAAAAGAAGCCTTGCTAAAATGGCAAAAACCCAAAGCTTTCTACTGCGTTTTGCAGCTGTATATCAATAATTGCATTTGAGTATATCTTGTACCCTTGTGGGTACCCATTCCCTTAACAAAAATAACGAACAACAAGGTCCTTTATTTATTTGTCTTCTCCCTTCGAATTTGAATCCTCTTTTTTAATATACGTTTATGCATAATTTAAGATATGTAAATTTATTCACCATATTTAACGTATATGATTTTTGATTAATTTTTGTGTAAAATTATATCGATGTGGGTGCGTATCTTAACACTCCCCTCACGTATAATCCAATCGTCTGTGAAATTTTCCTCGTCAGTATTATTTGTCGGAACATCATCGGCGGATTGATCCGGGAGAACACCGACTTCTGACGTGGGATGTGCATCTTAACACTCCCCTCACGTGTAATTCAATCTTCGGTGGAATTTTTCTCGCCGGTATTATTTGCCGGAACAACATCGGCGGGGTTAGACGTGCCTCATTAACTCGGCCTTGGCTCATGATACCACTACGGGGTTCCACTCTAAAACCAATTGGCAATAGAGGGATTAGCCCAAGATCTTATAAATTGACCTAAGAGGACACCGACTTCCGACATATAATGTGTATCTTAACAATCAACTATAGAAATACTTATGCATAAACAGAATATTTATATAGTTCTATTTAATTATCTTAACTAAATTTAAAGTTAATGTGTAAAATAATTTTTATACGTAAAATATATTTTTAAATAAAAATAACTAATTATTCTCTTAAAGTATAGGAGTACGTGTGGTTTCAAATAAAACCTTTATTTCCCCTTTCCCATATTAAATATAGCGTACATATAATGTGGAGTATTATAAAGTTTTAATTTATTTCTTCATAATTTAAATATATTGTAATGAACTAATGATATTATTTATATAATAAAACACATATAAAATTTGAAAACATACTATTTATGACCATACGTTTATTTAATTGAGTTAACCAGTATGGACATTTTTTCTCTTTCATATGTTACATTTTTGGAATGGTTCTGATTTTACAATTAGAGCATCATAAATGAAATTTTAATCTAAAATGAAAAGACGCAAAACTATAATATTACATATATACTTAAATTTATTAGATTCTTTATTAAAACAATTGTTGAAATAATTATAGTAAAAATAATACTTTAACAATTAAATAAATATAATTTATCACAATTTTAGTGAAATTGTAATATAACGAAAGAAATTTTAAATATTGTAAACTATAATAAATGATTTTATAATACACATATTCTCAATCTTAATCAAATACCCCATACAACATAAAATATCATTCAAATATATCATACTATATTAGACCCATACCCTTTCAATCCTCACTCTCCTTGGATATTAATTTAAAATTTTTGACCTAACCTCAATTAACCTTAGTTACATCTTAACTCAACACACTCTCTTACAATCGCTAATTGACTAACTCACCCCCCAATTACTCCACAAATTACGATCTACCCGTCTTCTTCCCTCTACTATAAATTAAACCTCGCAGACTTGTTATGTTTGCCAATCTGAAGCGCCTCTGGGCCCTTTTAAGAAAAATATCTCCCAATTTCCCAATTTAAAATCTTTTTTCTTCTTCTCTTAAACAAGTAAACAATTCTATTTTCATATGCCAACTTCTTCGAGAAAATCAAACGGGCCCGTTCTTCGGGCTGGGTCGATCTTCACCCGATCCATCTCACCCGGCGGCCGTTTCTCTGGTTCCATATCCTCCAACACGACGTCGTTCTCGTCGTCAACTTTTCACCGCTCAACATCTCCAACGAGAGTCAGATTCCAGGGCTTAGCTCCGCCGTCAACCACCTCATCCGTCCGCTTCTCCATCGACAGATCCGCCTCTCCTGGCCGCTCCACGGCTGTCTCTGCCAGGGATCAGGTTATTCAAAGCCGCAACAGTCACAATAATCATCTAGCTAATCACCATCAGCTTCAACATCAACAGCATCGAAGGCATCAGATTCAGAAGAGGACGTGTTTATGTTCGCCTACATCACATCCAGGATCATTTCGTTGCAGTATGCATAAGAATACTCCAGCTCAATCGATTTCGTATACTCCGAACAGATTAGCTGTTCGGAGATCAGCGATGACTAATTCGCTTGTACGAATCGGGACTGTTGAAGGAGATCTTATGAAGAGAGCTCTTGCCGCGCTCATCCGCCCTTCCTCCCACCAAATTCGCCGACGCAACGACTTTCAACCTCGTCCTAGCCGTCTCTCCACCATGTCCAAAGCCGATGATGACGTCACAGGTTGGTAGTGTTTTGTAACTGATCAATTTTTTGAGAAATTTCAGTGTGTTTTCTATGGATTTTGGTTGTGCCGGCGAAGTGACGTCAGATTCCGGCGTGTATGACGTCTGAGCTCTTCGAGGTGAAGAAGAAGCCCCCTAGTTTTTGCTGAAGGGATAGATGAAGAGTTTTATATACTCATCATGACTTGTACATAGAGAGTAAAATTGATTGAAATGGATGAATGTGGACTTTGATCTTCTTCAAACCGGAACCTAAAATAAAAAATTGAAAACCTAATTCAATCGGATCAATTTCACAAGTTTAATAAAAATTGAAGCAAGTCCTTCACAATTTCGACGGTGTTCTTCATTATACAAAAGTATCTCAGAGGATTCGGATTTGTTGTGTTGTGATATTGGATTACCTAATTTGTATGGAGTGTAAAACGTCGTTGTTCCAATCTCCGTTTCCGTTTCGGAGAAGTGAGTGTTCCGTTAAGTTTGCCTCAACGCCGTTACCGTTGACCGTTGTTACGTCGGCGTTCATTATGTCCGTGAAGGTAATTTTATTATTTTGTTCACGTTATGTTATTTTCCTTCTTTTTTCCGTTATGTTGGTTCGTGTTTTTTTTTTAAATATTTATTTGGCTGCATTATTTGATGTTGATTCAAGATGGTGTTGCAGGTATGTTGTCATTTGGAGAGAAGGTTTACGTGTACGTGAAAATGAAGATTTGGAGATTTAAAAATCTAATACTCCCTCCTTCCCATTTTGTTTGGGTTGTTTTGACTTGCACGGTCGTCGAGACACAATTTAAAACGTAAATATCTCGAATTCTACACGCGCAAAAATTATAAAAATTTGATATTTCAAAAATATACATTGAAACGAGCCTAACAACATCTCATATGACTATATTATTTCTTATAGGTTAATAGAAATTCATGGTCAAAATTTTTAAAATTTGACTCCTAAAATAGAAAGTGGACAAAGAAATTGGGATGGAGGTAGTAAAATATTGATAATAGTTTGGAACCTCGAGCTGGAAGCACCTTGACTGGATCAATAGATGTTGACATTGACCCATAAATTAAGCGAAGTCACTTTAAATTTGAATGAGTCATAACAATTTGAGACTAAAATATTGAGACTACTTGACAAACATGGACATAATTAATCACATACCCAACAATTGTGACAATTGGTGCCAGCTGCTTTAGATTTGGCCAGTTAGGCAAAATATGATTCTATGAAACTCAAATTAACTATATTGATATGAATCCTATGATACTATTTCACGGCGTATAGGTGCTGAGCCCCTGAAATATATATAAATACGGAGTATAATATAAATCATGGCACTTTTGCACCTAACTTGAATCTTTGATGAGGATAAAATAAAATAGGCATTCATCAAAAAAACAATGCAACTAACATTATATTGTTGGTAGTAAAATATGACGTATATAAGTAACTTATAATCTTATAAAATACTCCTTCCGTCCGTAAAATATTGTCACATTTTGAGTTTTGTTGGTCAAATATAATAAAATTTAATCATATATTCGATAAGAAATAAGATGGTCTTATGGAACCTTGTTAGATTCGTCTCAATATATATATTTGAAATATCGACTTGTTATAACTTTTTTACATGTAAAATAATAGATATTTACATTTTAAATCGTGTTTTGTTAACTACCAAAATGTGACAATCATTTAAGGATGAAGGGAGTAGTTCTAAAATAATAAACAATTTTCTAGATGTCATTAGCGTACATAGTGAGAGGTTAATAAAAGAAGGCATTTAATACTTTGAAGCTTGACATGAAAATATTTTTTAGATACAGTATTTTTTCTTGTATGTTTATATATGATACATTTTATTCTCATCTTAGCTTCTTAATATTGGCATGTTGTAGAAAAATCAAAATAATAATGTAATATTATAGTAGCCTACATTGTAGAAAAATCGAAATAATAATGTACTCCCTCCGTTCCTAAAAGAGTGTCACGTTTTGACTTTTACTAGTCAATAAAACACGATTTAAAACATAAATATCTATTATTCTACAAGCGAAAAAATTATAAAAAGTTAATATTTCAAAAATATATACTGAGACGAATGTAACAAGGTCCCACAAGACTATATTATTTCTTATCGCTTAATTGAAATTCATGATCAGATTTTATAATGTTTGACTAATAAAAGTCAAAATGTGACAATCTTTTAGGGACGGAGAGAGTATGAAATGTTGTAGGTGTTCCATTGGTCTTATTCTTTGTAAAGATATACTATTAAAGTATATCATTTGATTTATAATTGATCTGACCTAGAGGCCTCTCATTGTTTAGTTACTTTAGTTTTGCATATAGTTTTAAGAAAACTAAAATTTATTTCATAGTATTACTTTATTTTTAAATTAAAGAATTAATTTTGAATTTTTATTTTAAAAAAATTGGTTAAATAATTTGAAACGAAATGAGTATTAGTTAAAGTAGGCGTAATTAGGTGTACTACGTATGGTTAAAGTAGGCAAGACGTACGTGTGTGCATATGAATGGGGTGTGTAAATGTAGCAATCTTTCTAGAATTTGAGAATTTCTTGGAGAATGGTTATCCTTGGAACGAATGTACAGTCCCATAATTAGCAAACAATTGAATACTCCAATAGTATTAATCACATATCCGTTAACTCAAAATATTACCTCTAAGTCGTGTTAATCGAATAAACTAGTAAAAAAAGCTCTTGTTAGTGATCAGAAGGTCCTGGGTTCGGAATTCACTTCATCACTAATTTACAAAAAAAAATATTACCTCTAAGTCAGATTTTTAAATATTTCAAAATTATTAAAAAAGAATAATATTTTATATAAATCAAAGCAGAAAATATATAATTTTTCCCCTTAAATACTTTAAATTGCATAAAAAAACTCAAAGCAAATATAATAACATGGCCACTCTTTTTGGGTATAGAGCTTATTGTAGAATATTTTAATATTTTTTTATTTTGTGTGAAAAATCTAAATGACCATCTTTTTTGAATTGGAGGGAGTAATTACTCTCTTTCATCTCAAATTGTGAGGTCACTTTTTTGGAAGTCACTTCGAAATTATGATCATGAATTTTTATTATCTGAAAAGAAACAATATAGTTATATGCGATCTTGTTAAATTTATTTCAATGTATATTTTTTAAATATAAACTTTATATAACTTTTACTCGTATAGAATTGGATATATTTAGGTTTTAAGTTGTGTATCGGTGATCGTGAAAAGTCAAATAGAAGAAATAAATCTTTCACCTTTAAATAATAAAATTAAGTGATTAGCTTATCGAGTTGAAAGAACCGGCATAGTGACATAGTACTTAGTAGTATCATAGTTGGTAGGAAATAACAAAACACTTTCCTCATTCTAAAAATATCTATAATTCAAATTTTATTAATTAAAATTAATTATATTTTTATTATTTTTGTTGATATTGAATATTGTTTCAAATGTATTATTTCCTTCATTCCATAATGTTTTTCCACTTTCTATTTTGACAATAGATTTTTATTAGTCGATAATGAATAATATGGTCATGTCATACATTGTTAGATTTGTTTTAATGTATATTTTTATAATATCAACTTACTATAATTTTTTGATGTATAGAATAAGATATATTTACATTTTAAACCGTGTGTCGACGACCGTAAAAAGTGAAAGGGGAACAACATTATGGGATGGGAGGGAGTATATTATTATATTAATACATGATGGTAACTTATATTGACAATATAGTAATTAGATTCTCTCATTATCAATAAATATCTGATATTTTTAACAATCTTTAGTTTCAATTATAAATATTCAACCATTGAAAATTTATTTTTTCAATTAATTTGAATTGATAAATCTTTGTTTCCCTTTATCAACTTCGAAGATTTGACCCTTGAGGGTTGAACTATATAGTACAATGTTTCAAATTGAAATTGCCCCTTTAATAAGCAACCTTTTAACTTTATTCTCTTATTGGTCTTCATAACCATAATTACAATAATAGGTTTCGGTTGCAGAAGAGAATATACCTTATTAAGAAACTTCTTTCGTTAAGTGGGAAGACTCGGACTGGACATTTAATCAACAACTATGAATTTGTCAAACAACGGCTACGACTTTTTCAACTCTAATTTTTCACATTTATGAATAAAAGGATGGTACGAGTATTGTTTTCTTGACAATTCAATGAAAATATTGTCATCAAATTAAACATGTGCAAATAAATGATTGAAATAGCAGAGTGTTGAATATGATTGTGATTTTCTCCAAAATATAAATTAGTGATCAAAGTATGAATATAATAGTATCATAAATATCGAATACAGATAGATATTTTAGTTGGAAGTTTGGTTCAAATACAACAACTTCTTCTTTTTGAGTTGAAGAATAGTATTTGCATGCACTAGCGGACCTAGGTTCACCGCCATTGTTCGAACATACACTTTGTTTTAAAAAAAAAACATTATATATGTATAAAAGAAAATTAGCGTAAATATTAGCATTTGAAAATATTTAAGTGTTTTGAACATACACTTTGAAAATTATGACAATTTAGAACATGCACTTTATTAACACCTAGATCCACCACTGTAAACTATCACCTATATAACAACCTGCATTTCCATTTATTCGATTTCATATCAAATATTTGATTGTAGTGTTCAACTGTTCATCCTCGCCCTAATATCCACTTGACTATTAGGATGTTTATTATTGGGATAAATTCAGTGGTATGATGCATATTTTACATCGAAAGTTGGTGTATTTCGCGATTAAGTATATGAGATTTTGGACTAGTTACTCTATTGTCAATTGACTTTAGAGTGGAACCTATATAGATCTTAATATGATATTAGAGTCAATTTCGAATGAATGACACACATATAACTCTTCCGATGTTGTTCCAACAGATTCCATGATGATTGGATGACACAGACTTTTAACATTTTTGTTTAACGAAATATTGGACTCTCTAGATATCCAAGAAGCATATAAATTCATTAGACTTCCTCAAAACACCAAAGTGATTATGCATTTAAGATCGATCCGAATAGACACATTCTTGACATGATTCACCGTGCTTCATGCTTGATTCATGTAGATGATTACTTATTTTAAACTAAAAACATGGCTATGTGCCTATGCCGGTTGTTATCGAGTCAATTTCGGTCTTGATCCGAATACCGAATAGCCCGACTCACTAACACCTCTATATATTACAACCTATTTGAACTACATTAATACATAATTTGTTTTTTTATAACGTAAGTCATCATCTTGTTGGAACAAATCAAACAAAACATAGTACAATGTCCATGTATGGAGTAGTTTATAATCAATGATATCATAACTCCCACAAAAATGGGACACGTTGACTTTTTCCACTTCCCATACAAACATTTCACCACAAAAAAACAAAAGAGAAGCCAACAAATATGGAAGAGAACAGATCAACCATTTTTACTCTTCTTTTTTCCCATTGTTTAAACTCCAATGGTTAATAATAATATCATTTAGCAAATATATATTTCCCAATTTTGATTTCTTCTTCTTGATTACTCAATTAATGCTTTTGTTATCCATATTATATAGTATGTAGCTTTATGGTGATTAATTAAGGTACGATTAAATTATTAAATCTATATCCCTTATTCACAAAAACAAACATTCCCTTTTTGATTTACCCAATAAAAATTCAATAACAAAAAAATAATAATTGGTTATGAAGCTCAAGATGGATTTTTACTGTCCCATTGACATAGTTGACATATTCTTGGCACTATTATTTTGAATATAGGGTACTGAAAGAAAGAAATAAGGCTCAAAAGTTGGATTTTCATTTGAGGTATGTTGAAAAAGATCATATTTTCCCCTCCTACTACATGAAATTTCAATTGGTTTGAAGATTTGTCAAGTAATATGGAGAAAAGATTGATTTTTTTTGTGTGTGGATGATTGCAAGTTTAATATTATGTACTAGTATAGTTTCTCAATAAGCTTCATGTTTTGAGCTTGTGAAAGGAAAAGCATTTATATATGATTTAGTATAGTTACTCAATAAGCTTCATACTTCCATGTCCTATTGGAGTCAAATATATCAAAATGGATCATTATGCTACCTACGCTTCTTATATGTTGGGTCAATTCATGAAATCCCCACCCTCTACCGAGGGTGAGGGTACGAGTCCATACGATTTCACATTTCCACCCCCATCCCCGGCTAGACGGGAGTCTCCTTCGTGGCATTAGGGCATGTTAATGTTGATTGAATTATTGAACAAGCGTCATGTTCTGAGTTCATGCTTTGAGACTGACTTTTATTTTATCTTCAGGTTAGTGCTCAAAGAAGGAAATAATATATGTGGAAGCTGTTTATGAGTATTTGGTTACAAGTATAGATCCAGATTTACATGTTTGGGGTTTAATTATTTGTTATTTGTGCTATAAAGAAAGAGTGTAGAGGTGAGTAAATTCACAATAATCCAATAATAGCTTTGATTGAAAAGAATGGGGAGGCCAACTGGAAGGAAGACATCTCACATAAGCAGACATACAAATGATGGAAATGTAAAACGTTCTAATAGTTCAGCCAGTAAAGATGGAGGGAAAACTTCGAAGGCATTCGATGAAGACATGGTTGTCTTCGTCAATATGTCTCGAGAGTTAAAGGAAGAAGGCAACAAGTTGTTCCAAGCACAGGACTACGAGGGTGCAATTCTTAAATATGAAAAGGCTCTTAAATTGTTACCAGGAAATCATCCAGATGTCGTGTATTTGCGAAGCAATATGGCTGCCTGTTATATGCAAATGGGGATTGGGGATTTTCCGAGAGCTATCACAGAATGCAATTTGGCACTCGAAGTTTCTCCTAAGTACAGTAAGGCTTTGTTGAAAAGGGCCAGGTGTTATGCTGCTTTGGACAGGCTTGAATTTGCATTGAGGGACGTCAATACTGTATTGAGTATGGAACCAAATAATTTGACTGCGCTGGAGATTGGTGAAAGTGTGAAAAAGGGAATGGTGGAGAAGGGGCTGAAGGTAGAAGATTTTATGGCGACTGAATATGTGAAATCTCAAAACAGTTCACCTACAAAAAAGGTTGTAGAAGAAAAAACTAAGAGGAAAAGGAGTAGGAAGAAATCAATGGATTTGAGGAGACGTGCACTTGCTCAGGAAAAGAAATCTGAGGATGTTCTGCGAATGATACGTGAGACTGCCCAAGAAAAGGAGTCTGAGGAAACGGATGAAAGAATTACTGAAGATAAAGTAATTATGGAGGAGAAGAGAAGCGTTAAAGAAGAGAAAGCAGGCATGAGGACACTTAAACTAGTTCTTGGGGAAGATCTAAGAATTACACAGTTACCAATTGGTTGCAGTATGCAACTGGTACGTGATGCAGTGGAGGATCGATATCCCAATCTGAAGGGTGTGCTTATTAAATTTAAAGATCAGGAAGGTGATCTGATTACCATCACTACTAATGATGAGCTCAGGTTAGCTGAGGAATTAGCTGATCATCAGGGTTCTCTGAGACTGTATATTGTTGAAGTTAGTCGAGAAAGAGAACCATTTTATGAGGGAATCTTGAATGACGATAGGTTTCTCAGAGGCTATAGCACCAATAGCGGTAGGCCAGGTAACGCCACAAACAAAATGAATACAGAGAAGGGGAAAGAATTAGAGACACGGAATACTAGTGTTACAGACTGGATAATCCAATTTGCACAGCTGTTTAAGGATCATGTTGGGATAGAATCTGATTCTTACTTGGACCTTCATGAGTTAGGTATGCATTTATACTCTGAAGCAATGGAAGATACCATTACAAGCGAAGATGCGCAGAAGATATTCAACATGGCCTCTGAGAAGTTCCAAGAGTTCGTTGCTTTAGCTTTGTTTAACTGGGGTAACATTCACATGTCCAAGGCACGGAAGCAGCTCAGTTCTCAGGAAGATGCTTCTCCTGAACGATTGGTCAAAGATTCTTATGATTGGGCACAGAGAGAGTATGTGAAAGCAGGAAGTAGGTATGAAGAGGCGATAAAACAAAAACCAGATTTTTATGAAGGATTCCTGGCACTTGGACAACAGAATTTTGAATTAGCAAAACTGTCTTGGCATTATGTTATTGGAAACAAGAACGATTTAGAGATAGCAGCATCAGGAGAAATCTTGGACCTCTATAACAAAGCTGAGGATAGCATGGAGCACGGGATGCAGATATGGGAAGGGATGAAGGAACAAAACCTACACGGGCTCTCAAAATATGAGCAGTATAAAGCAGACTTGAAAAAGTTTGGATTGGATCCATCGTTCAAAGATGTAAGAGCTGTTGAAGCTGACGAGCAGGCTCATAATATTAGGTCTCAGATTTACCTGTTATGGGGTACTATGCTGTATGAGCGTTCTGTGGTAGAGTTCAAGTTAAATTTGACGACTTGGGAAGAATGTTTGGAAGCTTCTATCGAGAAATTTGAACTTGGTGGAGCATCTCCAACGGATGTTTCAGTTATGATAAAGAACCATTGTTCCAACAAAACTGCTACGGAAGGTATGGACCTCAAATGTGTTATTGCCATTTACTTTAATTGCGATGATAGGACTTACGCTTACGAATGTAAACGTGACCCTAGGTTTCAAGGTTGATGAGATAGTGCAGGCATGGAATGAAACGTATGACACCAACAGGTGGCTAACTGGATTACCATCTTTTCGGCTCCAACCATTGGTCAGGAGGGAGGCTCCCAGACATCTTACCATGTTGGAGATATAAGTAACATTCTTAATGCTTTCATGTTTTATTGAATACAGAAAGCGAAATTGGTTTTTACTCCCGTGGATACATAATGCAACATAGTAGGTATGCTCAGCGTGCACCCTGTTTGGTGTTTTGCTTGTTTGGTGTTTTGCTTGTTTTCTGTGGCATTAATTAGGAGGACCAACAAAACCACGGCTGGATGCTTTTTATACACAAAGCGATTCAACGAGGAATTCGCATGTCTGCTTTCATTCATCATTGTTTTGCTTTCGTGTTGTAGTAGAAATGTAGGATGCTGTTCTTTTCCTAGAGTTGCTCAGAAAATGATTCTTTTTCCATTCTCGTAGGAGTCTTGGAGAGTGGTTTTGCATTCTAGGTACCATAGTTCGTCCATTTTGTTTAGAAATTTATGGAGAGGTGCTAATTTATATCACCTTTCTCTCAATTCTGTAACACATATGCTCACCCTGACTTGATTGCAGTCTTTGCATAATTAGAACACCTTGCCTCGATAACTATGTAAGATTGAGTTGGAAATGTTGAATAAAATTGAATATAAATATCAAATATTTGGGCTTTCTCACTTGTAACGTAAATCTGAGTTCAAAATGAAGAATAAATTGAATATTATTATCACAAAAATTGAGAAATTATTCGCAATTCGTTTTCTTCTTAAATGGGTTCATGATGATTAGTTAGACCATGTACAATGGTGGTCTTACATTGTCGAATGACTTATTTTTTCAATGTTTAATAAATAGTTGTAACATGCCAAATTTTATTAATATGCCAAATGCCACTAATATAATAATTTTTTTGTACAAACTGACATTATGCCTGTGCCTCAAAATATACTAATTTTGACCATTGAAATTCAAATTCAAGCAATTAGCTAAAAACAAGCGAGCAACGTACATCAAGCAAATTGTAAGAGCGGGATTTGGTAGAATGAACAATCTTAAACATAGAAGACCACACCCATATTTTGATTTAAGGGTGTGAATTGTGAAGTACATATATATGAACTTTTAGGAGGACGAATCGGATAACATTTTAAAAAATCATGAATGTCAAGATTTCATAGACCAACCCATGGTTGCACATTGCAGAAAGTTCTGCATATTTACTTTTTATTTTATTTCTGAAGCGACCATTAAGAAGAGACGTGAAACATTATAATCAGAAACAAGATGTGAAGCATTTGAGTCGAATTCAACAACAACAAAAAATTACATGTTTAGGCAGTTGCTATGTGAGCAGGCATCAGCATCATAGGAAGGAGACTAAAATAAAATAAAAACATGCTTCTATAGAACTTGAGAACACAAACAAGGAGGATGCTAACCATGAGACAGAAGAAGTTCTTTCAGTGCACTCCAACTACAACTTAACCAGTTCCCTTTACTTGGACTCGGAAAGGGGCCCCACGACACAATATTGGTTCATCAACTGAATTAGTTTTGGCTCGTGCTCTGAGTATTTCATTAGCATCATTTATTAAAGCAGCAGCTACAACGGTGTACTCGCCAGGAACCAGGAAGCAGAGGGAGAAAGAATGCTTGATTTCCTCAAGGGGAGGAACCTCCATACGGATACCACTTAGAACGCCTAGGATGGTATCAAAAGCACAAGACACATGAGTAACCGATAAAAAAGAAATTCTACCGAAAACAGAATAAACAACTAACAAAACAACCAAGCCAAACCTAGTATTATGCTGTGCAAACCCTATATTGAAAACCTATATTGAACTTTAACGATATGGAGGATGTTGATGGAATTTCTCAAAAACATATTAGTTAGCCGATGTAAGGAATGTTCAAACATGAAGCTTTTTGGTTATACAACCTACTTGATAAGCTCCTTCGAACACCCATATAATCCATCTTAAATACCAACATGGTGGGTTTGTTTAAGGTATGAAATTGGAGGACGACTCTATAAACTTTTTCTTAATCATTATTGAGTTATCCTCGATTACATGCCTAAAGCAAACACACCTTCAATGCAAGAGCCAATATTCAGCTGCATGCTATGTGAGAGTAGCCAAAAGGAGAGAAAACAAGGAATTGTTACCTGCCCATAGAACAGTGGCTTTCTCTCCCTCAAAGCAGTTTTCACCAGCTACATCCCTACATGCTATACTAAGACTTATTCTGATCACATCCTTCGTATTATTGCGTACAAACACTTCCATAGGAGTCATGTCATGAGAAACAATGGATCCTATCGAAGAGGAGGCTTCCACAATTGATTCGTTAGGTGAAGTTCGTTCCTCGGATTGTGCAGTATCTTTCTTGGAAAGCTTAAAGCCAAAGTTAAGTGGATCTGGAAGCAATACATCCATCACTGTAGTCTGAAGGGCAGCCTGTATTGCTTCCTTGATATTTAATTCTCCTGAGCTATTCCGTCCTGATTGCCATCTGACCTTTATTTTAGAGATTACATTCTTTATGGATGCATTTACTTCAGCTTTTGTAGTTTTCTCTGAAGATCTGGAACTTCTGCCTCCACTGGATGTTGATGAATCTTTAGCTAGAAATGAGCCATCAAGAATAGGTAATTTGAAATGTTCCAACGGTATCAACACTCGAGAAGTGTAGTCTCTGTCAATTCTTGTCTTGGGATAATCAAATTCTGAACCATGACTGCTGAGAGGACTATGGGTATCAGAATCAAACTGAACCGAGACGCCAATCTCAAAGGCAACGTCTGTTGGATTAGACAACTCTAGTTCAAGGAATTGCAGCCCCCAACTACCCCTGTAAGGATCAATTTTTATAAATTTACCATGCTGTCTTTCAGAACCAGATGCTTCTTCAGAAGAGCTGCACCCTGGGTGACCCAATTCCTGATGATTCTCTCCAACAAGAGCTGGAATTTCCATTGAAAGCAAACGAGCATTTACAAATGATAAGCCTTGTAACACACAAATATTTAGGGGAATTACCAACCGCCTTCCAGGGGAAGGAACATGCTTATCATCATTCCCTGGCTCTCTGCTACTTTCTAGTGGTCCTGATATGAAGAATAAACCAATACGAGGCATTAGCTAAGTTTATATTTAAGCACAACACTGAAAAGTGATGGCTTGTTGGGTGATTGACGATGTTCTAAGAATAGAAAATGGAACAACAGAGAACAATCATGGATATGAGATAACAATAATTCATTCACTTCAACAAGCTACACAGATCTCCTGAGTACATTATTTCTTATTCTTCTCAAATAGTTAAATACAACTCCACCTCCACCAGGCTACTTACAAGATGTGATTTTTTTCATGTTAGCCAATGATCATAATCAGAAACATATTGGGAGAAGGGAGATGAAGGCCTTCAACTAGAGAACCCGAAATGATAGGAATAAATCCACATCCATTTGGAGATATGAAATGATACTCCATATATGAGGAAAGTAAATCATCGCAACCAGTGCAATACCCACTCTAAAACAAAAAATAAATAAAAGAAGCTCGCAGGTTGGAAGATATAAGGTACAACTCGCCTCAACTTAATGGTGACAAGATATATGCGTATCTAGATATAAATTACTTATTCTGCACTGGAGCTTGAGCCAAGTGAACTTCCATGTTGTATGTAACAGCTTCTATATTTCCTTACCAAGCTTAATGCCCCCAAAATGGTTAAAATTTAACCCACAACAGTAACACTATGCTATTTGCTTCCTACAGTGAACATATGTAGTTGACATATTTGTTTCAAAATTTGAAAAGGCAGAAAGAGCTAGTTTCATCTTCCATTTTAGTTTGCAACAACAACCAAATTTTCCAAGTTAGTACCACATCAGTACATCACCCATGAATATTTTGTATGAATTTCCAAGATACATAGCTTGTTACCAAAGTAGACCTTGCTATTCAGAAAAAGTAAACTAGGAAACAAATAAAGTAGTACTAAGGGGAACGCAAGAGCAAAAATACCTATCCTAAAGAAAATGAGATACTCAACTACTACGGCATGATTGGCACAGTGGAGAAGGATATTGTGCACACTAATTGCAAGTGTTGCTTTGTTAAACCAAAAATGCGAAATATACTGTGCGTACTGATTGCAAGTGGTCTTGGTTCATTAGCGTGATGAAGCAACTTTTCTCCTAATCTCATAGAAGTATGGTGGAGCTAGTCTTGAAGACATCTACTTGAGATCTAAAGCTATGCATGATTGATATAGTAAGTACCATAATTAAAGTAAAATCAGTCTCAGTGTGTTCTGCTACCTGCATAGTGGATCACCAGTATTGGGCTGCTTCTGTCCTTTACTTGTCTCGCTGCACTAGCAGCATTTCTGCCATTAGAATTATCAGAATCTGTGATCCCTAGCTGCCATGCTTTCACTGTAACAGGTATGGTTACTTCGGAACCCGGCTTCAGGGGTAGGGAAGACTTTAGGGTCTCATGAGAAATTGATACAACACTATCCTGATTTTTCCCCGACAATGATATGTGTGCCTGCTCAACTGGTACAGTACCAGCGTTAGCTAAGCTAATCCAGACATCACGAATCTCGCCTTCGTATAAAATGACCGAACCATCACCTCCAACAAAATGTGAGACTAGTAAAGGAATAGGAGATATTACAGAGATATTAGGGAAAGATATACTCTTCAACTTCGCAGATCCAGAAGAGCGGAATGGGTCAGATAGAACAAGTCCTTGTGCAGCCCCAGCAAGAAGATATTCCACATCCTTGAAAAGATGCTCAGTGATAACTCCAAAACAATGTACAATGCATCCCGGAATATTGACCTGCCCCAGTTTAGTAGGAATTCCAGATAACGTTATGACTTTCGAAGTATTAGCTGGCAAATTAACACTGATGGGGAAAGCATCAAAGTTGTCAGAATGAACAGACAGATAAATACTGTCAACCATCAAGTCAAAACCACATGGATTTGCCAATTCCACTAACACCTGGACTGGTTCACCAACGACCCACACAAGCTCCTGTTTATTGCCATGGTTTGATTCACCTTTACTGAAAGGTGTATAAATAAATGGACCAGAAGGAGCAGCCCCTGTCCACCAATCTTCCTTTGCAGGGTTGCGTTTGACAATGTCCATTTGTGACGGATGTAATGGAAAAGAATGCAATCTGTTTCATCATAAAAAAGAGAGAACAAGTGTTAAGCAACATCCTAATCAAAAGTTGGCTTAATAACTATGATATAATTACAGATCACTTAGACAAATAGTATTCTTTTAGAAGCTTTCAGCAATCTTATTGTGCATACAATCAACTTGATTTGGTAGATTTATATTCCTACAGATGAGAGTATCTGAGAAGATGGAAAGTTTATATTCCCTTTGTGTCTACAATGGAGCCTCTAGACGGATTCTGATTGTTTAGTGGTTGATTCTCTTCTTCTTATGGTGTCACCATATATGTTTTTAAGCTTGATAGTTGAATAAGAACTTTGAGCATGCAACTAAAATACTAAATGCCGCAGAGTTTATATACACAGTAAACTGCTTAGGACAAAGTGAAAACAGAAGTCTATTGAGCATCTCTATACTACAGCAATGGAGTGATTGAGAACTCTGACAAATTATAAAGTTGAAGTCCTTTCAGTTTAGCAACAACCTTATGAAGGGTAAAGCAGGATCAGCAGAGCGTGTTCCTGAGGGAAGCCTTTCCGATGAATTTGTCAGTGCACTTAACAGACCGTTTTGTCCGGCAGGAGTAATAAGAGGATAGTAAGATCTAAGCAGACGGGCTGCAGCACTCCAAGCAGCAAGGGGATCTCCAGCCCTTACAGCAGATAGAAGCAGTTCACGCAGCACAACCATTTGCAGGGTGCTCCACTGAGAAGCAAACTGTGACACTATTGAGTGGTGATGCATTTTGCCTCCATCTGAGTGAACAGCTCCAGTATCCTATAGACAGAGCATATTTTTAGAATGTTCAAATAAGAAAAAAATAAGTGGAAACAAATAAGCTTGGTTATTCAATTAGACACAACCATTTCTTAAAATTAATGCAACTACAAAACCACAACAGTTAGGTAAGAAAATATGCAGAAACTTTAATACTTGAATTTCAAGCCTGCTTAGATTCAGACAATATAAAATGGGGCAAACTTAACAACATGGAAATAAATAACTACTACATTATAGTAACTTTCTAATTTGGCAGAAATTTACACAGAATAGGAAGACAACTGAATACCATGATAACAAAGTTAGTGTAGCCACTGTCGCAATTACAGAAGGAACTTTCAAAGTTTTATGTGAAGATAAAACAGGATACTATTTATATAATTTTTCGACTTACATTGGAGAGGGAAGGTCCAGTGGATCCTCTACTCTGAACGCGGTATGCCTTAGTGGTCATTGCTAATACTTGCATTGCACTAATGGCAGCCAATCTATTTTCCTGTTGTAGGTATAACTGAGCCACTTGCCTTGAGAAGAATGCAGCTTTACGATGATAACCAAGAGTACCAAAGAGTCTAGCTATCTCTACATATAGCACAAGTCTGTCACTTGCATCGATCAATGACTTCGCTCCATCAGAAGCAGATGTCAACAATTCAACAACCTCCCTGGCTAATTCCCGCCTTTCGTCACAGAAAACAATGAAGGTGAGCAAGCCATTTATATTAAACACCAAATCCAACTAACCATAAGCTAAAAATAGAGTGGAAGATTCTGGATTGGATCGTTAGCGTACCCCATCTAGGAAATAATAATACAGTAAAAGTAGCAAAGAGACGGAAGGTCATTATTAAGAAGTGGAGTGTGATCATCATTGTTTGCTTAGATATAATGGAAGTGATGGAAGGCGTGTAACACTAAGTTAAGGACAACCCTCAAATCCTCACCGAGACTAATTTTTATCACAATCATTCAAGGGTCCACACTTGCTGCTTAAAAATTCTCAATTTCGAGTAAAAACTAACTGCTGCAGCAAGAAATAACCTTAACTCTTTTGAGGAAGTAAAAGACTCAAAGGCTAGAATTATATTGCATATTCCAAAATCCTTTCATGTTGGTTTGTTCTGTAAATGATCAGATTTTCGAAGTAAGGTGTAAATGCTGCAAGGCAACATTCTTAATTTTATCATGCTGATATCCACCTTCCACTTCAGAATCACCTAACATAATTTACTTATAAAGCATGACCACTTGCCAGTATTTTACACAAAAACGCAAGCAAGATGAACTACTCAAAAGAGAAGACTATCATTTGGTTTCAACAAACAGAAACAAAAAAATATAAATAAACCTGCATAAAAATCTTGCCAGTTTCAGGGTAGCTTCCAGTTCGAAACTTAAGGGCGAAACTCTGCAAAAAAATGGTGGACAATTAAATACTGAGAGGAAGCACATCGACTACAGAGTACAGACAACACTGAAAGAGGACATTGGCCAATTATATATATCATGGTTATACCAACAACCAAAAAAACTGAAAAAGATTCCATGCTATCTAAGCATGGAGCATTTTCACCAGCATACATATCGCAAACATAAACTGATCCAAATCTTGTTACCATGGTTTTAACAAAAGAGAATTACATCACCAGTGCCATAAATGCAAGATGGCAGAGTTAATGAGATAGCATAGATAGTTGTGTCATGTATCACTTTTGCAACAATTACGTCACAGATGGTTTTCAATTTCTAACTCTAGTCATAGATACATGATCGCACACCTCTGAGCATTATCTTGGATGAATGATTTTCGGTAATGAACAATGACACTGCTGTAGCGGAACTTCACTTCATCCTCTAGAGCTGGATCTCTCACTCCCAAACGATCTATCTAAACGTGAATGAATACGAGAGCAAGTATTTAGTAAACATACTAATGATACAATCCAACCAGGAATATTTCAAAAAAAAAGAATACATTTCAGAAAAATAAATCGAACTTAGAATGATGACAAGTAAGAATTATGTGGTTTGTTGCCTCGTATAAACTTAGTGGCATTGCATCAACCATAAGAAATATATCCAAGAGAAAACATTACAGTGATGAGAACCTAACACTCATCTAAAATGCACATTTCTTATTGTTTCCTCATCAAAATCCTTTACAATAGTTAGTTGCTCATTTGAAGATAAAACTGTATATGAATGTTTCATGTATATGTACTTGTTATTTATGTATTATTACATACAAATCATCTCTGGGATATTGTTCAACAACAAAGAGGTTGCTCTTAACATCTTCAGCTTTGGAGTAAATTATCATCTGAGTGCACAAAAATGTGATTCAATGTGAACAACATGAATAACTAAATTGGCTTCTAGTAATCTTACCAGCAATGCACAAACGCTGCCCTCCAAGGCCCCAGCATACCAGAAAAAGTCACCAGTTAACCTTGCCAGCTCAAGTGCGGTAGTATAATGCGCATCAGCATCAACAGGAGTTCCTGCCAATAAGCAATAATCCCCTATAGTTTTCTGTGCACGACCAAGTCTCCTTTTCTTCGCCTTGATCACCTGGGTTTGATTTGAAATTTTTAAACAATATTAAATTGTTCACTCCACATCTAAAATGCAAATTTTCACTTTTAGATAGAGGCAACAAAAAGTTCCGCTAACCATGTAATAGAACATAAGAAAAATGCATGATCAATTTTCAAGAGACCTAAGATGAAATGAACCTCCTCTGAGCTGAGACTGGCTTGAGAATCTAAAGGTGTCTTCAGAATGCTCCCTCCAGACTCTGCTTTAAGAACCGATTTCTCAAACTCCATCAACAATGAGGCTGCAACATCTTGCATCATAGTCTGTAGGTGAAATTCCTCTGTTTGCCTATCCGCAGGAGGAAACAGCACAAGATTGCTTCCCTTATTGCTCGCGTCATCTAGCTGTATAACACAGTTAATAAGCAATTATAAGGGTCGACGTTTTCTCCTTTACTCCTTACCATAATATATAAAAAATTAGTAGTTTAGTTATATCCTTTGGATAATTATTATTTCCCTATAGTTCAGCTCTAGTGATTTCATTAACCCCATATTGGGGTGTAATGGAGGTGGATCATATTTTTAGTTATATTTCACCTTAGTTCACAGGATTCAACTCGAAAAAATAAATTAGTATTGAAACAACATTTTCAAACATTCCCCTCAACTACCCTGACATATGCTAACAAAAATATAGTAATTCCATCAACAATGTCTTTTTACTTGCACAAAATCATTGAAATGTGGTTACAGTTTAAGTACAAAAATTAAATAACGCACACAATATCATAAGATAGTATTTCAACAAGAAATTTTCATTAACAGAAAAAATACATATATAGAATGTCATAATTTGGATTCAAATAAAGGTTATGCAAATTCCAATCAAAATTATAGGAGTCATTTATGATCACAAAATCAGTCAATTCCAACAAACTGGACAGTTATATCGAAACATCAGTAATAGCATCACTATCAAACCTGCTCATCACCAGGACAAAAAGCAAAGCAGCGTCTAACAAGTGCCGAATCATACCCCTTACACGCCACCTCGAACATCTCCTTCACGCTACCTAACTCAGGAGAAGACGGACAATGTGCGATCCCGATGACCGCCATTGTTTTCCGGTTGGGCTGAAAATCCTCCCATGGACTGGCTGGAGATCCACCTACGACGAACTTGAAGCGGAGGCTGCCGGAGTCCCAGGGCTGGTTGGTGAAGGGGGACTTATGGTGCTGGGTGTAGAAGGAGCTGATTGAGGCGAGGGAGATAGTGTGGTGGCGGAGGAAGGTGGAGGTGTAGTCGCGAAAGAGGGGGGGTGGGATGGGTCCGATTGGGAGGAGGGCGATGCGGATCATGGAGCTGGTCTCGATGCTCACGTCGGGCTCCATCGGTGGAGAGGTTTGAGGTTGTGGAAAATGGAAATGGTGAGTCTAGATCTTCGTTGGTTGGGAGTTGAGACTTGAGACTACTGGTACTGAATAGTGATGTAAATGGATCCGGTTCGGCGGTATTGCCGATTTACCGCATTAGTGATTTATCAAATCCGGGTCAAACTCGAATGTAAAAACAGTTTTGTTGAGTTGGGTAATTATCTGATAGTTTCATTTATGGATCTGATTATTTTACCATAAATCGGGCGATTACGGGATAACTATTTGAATTCATAAAAAAAATTCTAAAAGGTTATAAATACCTTAAATTTTAAAGGTTGTTGGATGCATGTTATTTATTTAGTTGTGTAAACGAATGTTCATGTATCAAAATTTAAGATCCAAATACTTATTTCACATTATAAATATTTTACATTTCAATTTGAAATGATAATAAAAGTGCAAGTGCTTACATGAAAAAAAGTGTTAGATTTCTACATACTAATTAAGAATTACACTAACGGATACTAGGTAATGAGGTCGTATCCATGCTCTATTTTCATTTCATTTCTATTGAAGGTTAATTGGATTTGCAACATTCTTATCCCTAATTACTTTTGAAACCTTACGGGACAAAAAATTAATAAAATTTTTTAATTTGTATGAATACTTTATGTAATAACAACTCACAAATAATATGGCTTTGACAATGATCATATATTATTTTTGCCTATTATTAACTATAAACTTAGTTTAGATATGCTTTTATATTGATTGATCAAAAGTTATATATATTATAGATATAATTGTCAAATTCGTACCAACTGAACTGTGCATCAATGTCTAGTACTCATTTTGTTTCGAAATACATGGTCGTTTAGTTAAAAAAATATTTCATTGAGGGGTTAGGAAAATTTACTCTTATACCCAACATAATACTCTTACAAATAATCATTAGAGTTCAAAATTAAAATCCAACTTTAAAGGTACATTGAATTCCATGAACATTCAATTATTATGAAAAATAGATTTTTGCTAAACAATAATTTTAATTAAAAATAGAGTATTAATAAGGGTTTAAGGTTAAAAGTGTAGAAAACACAATAGATTAATAAAAATAATTTAATTTAGAATGACAACTATTTTCTCCATCCCAAATTGTTTCGAATATCTAACTTTACGAATTATATTATTTCTTAACGCCTAATGTAAATTCATTATCAAAATTTTCAAATGTGGATTTAAAATCTAAAATGGTAAAATGATGAAACAATTTCATACGAAAGGACAAGTAATAAAAATGGAGTCATTAAATAATTTAAAAGGGAGTTAGGAATAAATGGCAAAATAAGTTCCCGCGAATTAAGTCGAAATATATGCAGAACGCCGCCGCGGCCTCTCCATCGAAGAAGCTCTAGTCTGACAGAATACTCTCCAAACAATGACGTCAGAGATTCTAAAAAACAACGCAAATCCCAGCGTCTTCCGCCTTCATCAAACCCTAGCCTCTTGCTCCACAGTAATTCACTTAGCGATAATCTACTTTTTGAACGTTTATAGGAGTAAGTATTTTAATTTGCAATTTTTTTAGTTAATTTGACCTCATTATGTTTCAATTTTGACTCAGTTGATTGAAGCTGGCGAATTTAGCAAAGCCGACCAGGAAATTTTGGAGCTCGTTGATTTCCTTAATTCGTTGTCGGAATCAGCAGTAAGCGATCCCGATAACGAAGAAGCTGAAAATGTAGCGTTTAGTGTAATTTCTGAAGTGTATGAGTATATTAGTTCATCTTCATTTGATCAGGTAATCTCGTAATATATTTATCAATTATTCCCTAAAGTATTGTCAAGTTTGATATTCAATTGGCATAATAATAGTAATATAATTTGAAAATACTATATTCTGAGATATTTTGCACTAAACATGTTTTAATTATCTCTTAATACCATATAGGAAAATACTTGAATTCAAACTTCAAAAAGATTAAAAAAAAAAAAATTTTGGAGTAGAGGAAGAAATTACTGTTGATTGACGTGTGGTCGGTTAACGCTACGTGTTATCAATGTAGGCGGTTATAGATGCACTGTCATACCAGTTGCCCAGAGCTGTGGCTAGATTTGCATGTGTTTCAAGGAGGTGTGCGGATGTTGCTAACGATGTGATTGATCGGTTGATAGATTTTTGCAATCCTCGTGATATGATTTCAATTCTTTGCGAGGTTTAATATTTTATTTAGTTGGTGCTCTCACTTCCTACACATCTGGTTTAGTTCGTTTTTAGATCACGTGGGAAAGAAAACTACTTGCATGCTTGGATCATGTTCTTGTTTAGTGAGATATTTATAAGTAGATTAAACTTCATATTGATCCACTACAAATTAATTGCTCGAGTGAGTTAAGAAGAGTTCTGATTTCCTTGTTTGTTGATCAATGACAAACAGTTTGATCAGATTTTGCAATATGTAACTTCTAGAGAGAGAATATATATATATATAATAATATATATTTGGGTGTAGCTAAATGAATTTACATTTGACCTCGATTTTATTGTGTTATGATTGTTGATTGAAATATCACGTCGTCGAATATCTCAGGAATGCATCAGAATGTCAATCATGTAAACCAAGGAAAAAGAATTTAAATGCATACTGGCTTGTAAAACGGTTCAGTGGTTAGCTATGCCTACTAACCAAGAAAAGAAAATAATCTCAATGTGCCCTTTATAGTGTAAGAAGATGTTGCTCGTACAGATATCTTTTGGAAATTATTTTACTTTCCTTGAATGTGGGATATGATTCTCATTACCAATAAATGTGATGCTGGTTGTATTGCTTAATCTATAATCTTTAAGAGTACATAATATTTTGCTTGCAGGCACTGGGATTAGCTAGTGAAATGTTTATGGTTCCTAATTATTTTGTTCCCCTTCTGGGTGGGATTGCTAAAGGTACACCTAGTATATATCATGGATTAATGCAGATTATTAAATATAGATAATATTTAGTGTTTATATAAATGATAGGAACATTGACTGCATTTTTTGTTTTCAGTATTGGGTTCCATCAGGAGACGCCATTTTGAGCAGTTTAAAGTTGCAGTTCCAATCATTTTGAATGTACTAAAGGCAATTGCATTAGATTTGGATGTTGAAGATATAGACTGTGAAGTCTTGTTCTATAAGACAATTGACATCGCACACTCTATACAAGCAATAAATATGAAGTTGGTCTGTTAATCCTGACGATTTACTCATGCCATGTTCGAACAATGGTTAAATCGGGTCTTGTTTAAATTTTTACATGATGATGGCTTTTCTATAGGAAGGAGAAGATGGGAACCGGTCTTCTGCTCTCTTTTGTCTATTTATCTTGGAGACCATGGTCAGAACTCATTCGTAAATCTTAAGTTTAACAACAATCTCTCATTTTCAACGTAAATGATTTTTATTTTTCAGTTTCTCCCTTGATGTAATATAACCCATGTCTGATGCAGGCCCTTGTAACAATAGGCATGAGAAACGAAGTCTCAAGCTGTGCATCTCTAGTGTTACAATTATCACGCTTTCTTCAGCAGTGCAATTTGTCATATGTGGGTTTGATCGTGGAACATGACATTGATACAATTAATAATATTGCACTAAGAGGTAAATATGTTTGTTATAAAATCGGTGAGTTTACAATTTATATACTCCATTATTTCCGTTACTACTTACTATTGCCTTCAAACTAATGTGATAAAGAGACCTGAGTAAGGTTTCTTAGAGAAATGTGTAATTTGTTCAGCCAAAATAATCTACAGATGACGGAGATGATCAGATGGATTGCTTTTCTCATGTCAAACTTGGAGCATCCCTTGCAGGTTAAGCCACATGTACATGTGTTTTATGTTGTCTTGCATGAGGTTGTTACTTCCATAAGTGCATCTCAATTATATCTGGGTGGTATTTTTTCTCCATATTTCTATGTAGTAATTTGGGGTTTCAAGTTGAATGATATTGCTGTGGCTGCTGGAGCGGATTTCCCCGCTATCAAAGAGGAGCTCAAGAGTGAGCAGACTAAAAGATGGCAAGCAGTCGGCATGATGAAGTACATTTTCTCGTCTACTGCTATTCCTTGGGAACTGAAAAAGTTTGCCATTAATTTCCTACTTGCGATATTGGACGGTAATTCACATCATATATCTCAGGAGAAATCTGATGACTTCTCAATTTATATGCCTACGTTATATTCCTCTTTGCAGGTAGGTATCTTTTGTTGTTTTCAAAACTTTACAATCTCATCCTTCGTAATTTGGTTTTAACAATATTTGTGATATTTAGGGCATCAAAATGGTGATTATGTATTCTCCAGAGGCTGGATTGCGAAAGCACGCTTTTGAAGCATTTAAAAAGGTGAAAGTAGATACCTTGTCTTTCTTGAACCTTAACCTACATTAAAATCTCGGGAGTCTAACTCTTTGTCTCTATTTCTTTCCTATTAGTTTATTTATCTTTTGAGTTCTATTTCATGAATATTTTTCCCACTCTATTTGCTTGCATCCAGAGCAAGCACTTGTTAAATTGTGACAATATAATTGGAAAATGTTAAACAGTATTGTAACTAACATAACACAATATGCTCTGAATCACACCCTGTTTATCCGAAATCTGGTATTTTTACATTCACTTCAGCTTGGTGAATGAGCTCATCAACCAATGATGGCTTATCATTTGCTTGCTTTTGTCTCAGGTACTTGGTGATGTTCCAGCTTCCATTCGATTTGACATCTTAGTTGCTTTGGTTAAGAATTGCGACTCTTCCTCGATGGTAAGCCATCATTTTTTGAAGCAATAGTATTATCAGAGATTACTCTTCATCTTGCTTTAGAGTTCAGAATTACTTTCTTGAGCAAGTTCTCGTGTAACATTCCAAGAGGAGAAATGCATGAGCTTCTTCTGCAGCTTAATTTCTTGGGGTCGCATAATGCATGCAGTTCTAATTATTCTAGCTTTTCTACAGATTGCAATCCTTTTCCATTGTATTAAAGAGGAAATGCATGCTGAAATGAGGAATATATGTAGCGAAGTGTCACGAGAAAATAGAAATGCACAACATACAGCTTTTTGGAATGCTACTATTCTTGAATTAATACAGTTGGTTCTTAAACCTCCACAGGGAGGACCTCCCGACCTCCCTGAATATGGTGATGCGGTCAGTGCTCTCTCTCTCTCTCTCTCTCTCTCTCTCTCTCTCTCTCTCTCTCTCTCTCACACACACACACACACACACACATTCAGAGTCCTTTGTAAATTCTACTGGTTATGTCTCAGACAACAAATTGCTGGTAATATATATTGCAGTCTAGTTCCAGTTTAATGACACTCACTCTGAACTACTTGTGTTTATTTGAATAGCATACTTGTTAAAAAGATTGTGCGAGAATAATGACTTATCTCCTTACTTTTAAAGTTGGTTCGTCTACCTTCCGTTCTTAGTAATGGATTGCCGTGATGTTTCATGTGATGCAGGTTCTATCTTCTCTGAATCTCTACAGATTTATTTTGATCACAGAATCAAGTGGTGAGTTCACATTCTGGAATGATTTCTTAAAGATTAGTGAATAAAAAGTTCACCTTCCACTACATGTATCTCCCTACATCTGCACATTCACTAGTTATGATTCGTGCTGTTTACGGAGTTTAAAACTTTAAGATATCATACTGTGTTGGTAGACTAAAGTACTTAGACTGATTTGGCTCGCAGCAAGATAGTTTGTGATGAGATTGTGCTCTTGCCAAATGGCACAGGTAAAACCAATTATACTGGCGCCCTGTTAAAAGACAGCTTGCAGAGAGCCTACGATGAATGGCTTCTCCCCTTGCGCACGTTAGTGACTGGAATTGTTTCAGAGAACCAGAAGGACCATGATCAACTAGCATCTGACACTGTATGTGCTTTGAACCCCATAGAGTTGGTTATGTATCGATGCATTGAACTAGTTGAAGAAAATCTGAAGCGTCAGGCTTAAGCTAGTTTCAGACAGTCCAGTTGTGTAATACAAAGTTTTCACTGTGTGTACATGGCCGCTGTATCTGATGTTTTCATATTGAGTTCGCCTAAATGGATTAGTTAATGCAGAGAGTTTCCAGAGCTAAACTAGCTTTGCGCAAGTTATATCTATCTGCACGCATACATTCTAGATCTTCATCATATTGATGAAATCTTATCGAACTAAATTTCGATATAGACCCCTGAGATCTTGTCGATCTCGAGGTCCAGTTTACGTAGAAATGATTTAATTATAAATCAGTTTTTCACATTTCCCTTACAAAGTAAGCAAAAGAATGAGTCATGATTAAACCTTCCTGTTGTCTTTGACTCCTGATTAAGAAAATTGTTTCATGTCTACAAATCTATATCGTTGCCAACTCTCTTCCTCAGCCTTAAATGTATTACTTATTGTTGATGTTTAAAATTTTGCGAATTTATGTTTGGTTAAGTTTTTTCTTTTTTGAAACAAGGTTGTATGTTTCTTTGGAGGTGAAGCTTGTTATAAAACTGTAGTACTCCTTCCATTCCAAATTATATTTGACTTTTCACGGTTATTGAAATGTGTCTTAAAATGTAGATATTTTGAATACTACACTCATAAAAATTATTAAAAGTTGATATTTTAAAAATATACATTGCATGACTGTTAAGATGCACATCCACATCGGATATCGGTGTCCTCCCGGGTCAATATATAAGATCTTCGGTTACTCCCTCTCTTGCCAATTGATTTTAGAGTGGAACCCCAGAGACTATTAATATGGTACTCATTCTATTGCCAATTGGTTTTAGAGTGGAACCCCATAGACTCTTATCATGGTAGCAGAGCCAGACCCGAGTTATTGAGGCACGTGTAACCCCCCCGCCGCCAATGTTGTTTCCGGCATATAACGCGCCAATGTTGTTTCCGGCAAATATTACCGGCGAGGATAACTCCGCCGACGATCGGATTACACGTGAGGGGGAGTGTTAAGATGCACATCCCACATCGGATATCGATGTCCTCCCGGGTCAATATATAAGATCTTGGGCTACTCCCTATATTGCCAATTGGTTTTAGAGTGGAACCTCATAGACTCTTATCATGGTATATGAGCCAGGCCCAAATTAATGTTGTTTCCGGCATATAATGCCGCCAATGTTGTTTCCGGCAAACATTACCGGCGAGGAAAATTTCGCCGACGATTGGGTTACACGTGAGGGGGAGCGTTAAGATGCACTACCACATCGAAAGTCGATGTCCTCCCGGGTCAATATATAAGATCTTGGGCTACTTCTTCTATTGTCAATTAGTTTTAGAGTGAAACTCATAGACTCTTATCAATGACTAAATTATTTCTTATGAGTTAATATAAATTTATGATTAAATTTTTTAAATTTTGAGTATAAAGTAGAAAGTGGACGAGGAGTTGTGATTGCTGCTAAAATCTTAAAATAGTAGTCTATAGTCCAAAGAGGCTATAGGTAGTAGACTAGTAGTGGTAGTGGGAAAGAAAGTGATTTAATATAGGCCAGGTGTAGAGTGGGTAGGAGTAGGGGTATGGGTATAGAGAGTCTATCTTATTGCACGATCTCAATTGTCAACTAATAGCTTCGTCTTGGATCACTACATTAACACATTTAAATTCAAAACCATAACTCCAACTTCATTTCTTCATTTAGCATATCCTCTCTCTATAGTCCCACTCATCTCTAGGTTCTCTCTAAAACTTAACTACTTTATTTGTGCATTTATGGGATATTTTGCATGATTTAAATCTTATTTTAATATAGTAATTTTATGCTCCAAAGAATAATTATGTCACTCTACTTTTAGTGGAAAGGGATGAAAAATATCCGAGATATTGAGTATTATAATCAACAAATAGAGCTTAAAAATCATTGTCTATACTTTATAATGTAATAGATTGTTTTGATAACATACTCCCTTAGTTACTTTTTTTTTGTATTTCTAATTATTTGTACATAGATGAAATAAAATAAGAAGTATATAAAAAAAATATATATATAAAATGTCAATAAATTGAAACTATATAATTGGTCATTTGATAAGTTATTAACAAAAAATAGTTAAAAGTTATAATTTTATACGGAGAATACAAATATTTTCAAACAAAAATTATAAAAAGACAACTATAATAAAATACTATTGAGCTATACGATCTCTTATATTAAAACACGGAGAATATAGTACTCTTGTCATCCTTTTATTGCTTTCTTATTTGTTTTTACTTGTTAATTCATATTTCCTAGACATATTATAGTCTCTTTTTACTATTGTATCACTCAACATTATATCTAATTTTTTTAAAACTTTTGAACTACAAGTAAAAAGAAAGTAAGAACCTAAAGGCCATCAAATTTCAGTTTATCTCCTTTGGCTAATAAGTATATGGGATCTTAGAAGGTCGAATGAATTCAACAAAGTCCAGAAAAATGAGTTTAAAGAAAATGGCATCTTCTCTGACAAATTTGTAAGCTTGAGTTTTTTTTTTTTTTTGTTAAACCCACCCACCACCCCTCCCTTACAATAAGAATCGAACCAGTACCTCTAAGTCACTGAAAAGTCTTCTAACCACTAAGTTTGAGTTGGTAATAAGTGAAATATCATTAAAAAGAGCTACACTCCAAATTCCTAGTAAATTTCACATGACCAACTACTTCAAGTTGGCTATGAATATGTTCCACTGTACATAAATTAAGTTCAAAAGAACACAAAATATAATAATAATAATGATTAATTGAAATTATTATTAATTGGTTGATAATCTAAAAAGACAAGGTAATTAAAAAATATACTTAATATAGAATTTAAACGGATAGCATGCTAGTATTAAAGAATAAAGATGCATTTATGATTAATGTGTTGAGAATGAAAAAAAAAAGAACAATTTATAACCCCAAAGCTAAAAATGAAAAATGAACACCTACAATTGTCAAAACATTCTACACACCTAATACCTACACATTTCTATTCTACTGTTATGGCCAATCCCCTCATCAGCCAACAACTCCTTTCAACAAGGGCATTTAGTGTAGCCCAACACTAAATTCTTCATTTTTTGTGATTTACAAGAAGCCATCTTCCTCCAGCATTGAGGCCAAATGGAATTCATGGGAGCAGTGAACCATCTTCAACTAGCTGTGGAAGATTTTCGGTATGATCTTCACCACAGTTCTGCCGAGATTTCTTCATCTCCCAGCGGCATGTTTAGATCAGGCACAACGAAGCCTCTTTTATTCGTTTCTGCAACTTTTTGCATCCCACAGGAATTCGCTGATGCACGTTCCTCTTTAATGGAATGTCTTAGTAGGATCGATTGATGAAGGGTAGTTGTTGGTGCTTCCATTTGGCTTGGATGGTTAGGGAATAGAGCTTCCTGTTGGGTCGATGCACCTGCTTCCGTTGATTGTTCATTCAAGTCTAACTGAAAAATATATTGCATAATCAAGTTAATCATCAAAGTTTCAGAACAAAAAATTTCAACTACAGAGCATCAAGAAAAACAACCAGCATAAAAGAAGTCGCTCTCACCTTGATTCTCTTCGAATTACCGCTCCTGTTTCTTTGTTCCTTCAGGTTTACATGTACCGACCCCAAATCCTAAATACAAAGAGTGAGAACGAACATCAGATGAGCTACACGTAGATGCTATACGCAAGCTGAAGAACGAGGAATACTTTTATAACATACCCTCCTCTTCAAATCGAGCCTCTCCTTCAGAAGCTCAGTCTCCTCCTCCTTGAGTTGCGAGAAATTCTGCCAACGCGGAAGACAAATCATCAGTAACAGTATAGGACAGATGAATGCAGCAGAATCAACATCCATTTCTTCTATATCTCACATAAACTCAAACCTTGGGATTGCATACTAAACATAGAACAAGTAGAACTTCCAAGAAAAATATAAGTACAACTAAACCACATCTATAAAGAAAATGGAGCAAAGCTGGCAGGTGAAGAATGATGATAACCCCAAGGACATAATTACACGCAATCAAGAGGCAACAACACCCCACCAAACCCATCACACACTAAACAAGTACTAAAATAAATAAATAAATATCCAAAAACGAAAGAAAAAGTCAAAAAGAAGAAAAGACGAAAACTAGCATCTCTTTCCTGTTTTCCATTTCCCAATCGTTCCATAACCAGGGCCCCACACTCCTTCCATTTCAAGACAACTTTAACATTATTATAATTATCCTTCCATCACCAAAAAGATCCAATGTTTAAGCTTCCACATTAAATATTTTCTCTATTTTATAAAATACCCATATTGTAAAAAAAATATTATTTCATTTTGTGTATAATTCTGTAAACACAAGGGTACTTCCGTCCATCTGATAGAGTAAAAGTCCAAATCAAACAGAAAAGAGTCCGTGAAAAGGAATAATTTCCAGATCTCAACCCCCCCCCCCCTTCTCCCTTGTTTCTGAATAAAGTTGGAATCTTTAGCAAAAATACTTTTCCCAACAAAAAGGGAAATAAAAAAGTTCCTGGTTTTAATAAATTGCCTTAAGAAAAGGAATAAGGTCACCACATAAAACAGAAGTCACCAAAATAGCCCACAAATGTTGACAATGTTTGAAAACAAGGAAGACAAACAAAAATCCTTTATCATCTTTTTATCTTCAAATTTCATTATTCATTAAAATAAATACTACACTTTTATATGCAATTTTTTTTCATGAAAAATTTGGAAGCTACTAATCAGTTAACAAAAAATGAACAAAAGTCTATTTTTGAAATACCGCTTTAACCAAGCAGGTAAAATCGAAGTAAATTAAAAATGAAAAAGCTCGAGATTTTCAGTCAAACCAATAAATGTTGAATATCCAGTTTCCTAAATTTGGTAACATTTGAACCAAAAAAAAGAAGAAAAAAATATTTATTGAACATATATGACGAAATAAATCCAGCTAGGATTTGTTGAAGAATGAAGATAGGACACGCATAAAACGAGTGGAAACTTCTGAAACTCACAAGGACAGTTTGGTCAAAATAGAATCAAATGTTTTTCTTCTCAATGTGTACTTGCCAGATCGGACTGTTTTCAGCTCCGGCGAAGTCAACGATTTGTGAAGAATCAAAATTTTCGAAAAGTATAGAATGAAAAACTCAAAAAAACAACTATTTTCGTCCCAAAACAATTGTCCAGTTTCACTTTTCATTATGAAAAAATAACCAATATTCCCCTTGTTTAATTAAATTTTCATTTATCCAATTATCGAACACTTCCCAAAAAGTGGTCCAGTTTAATTTTTTTTTTTTTGAAAATATATCCAAACACTCCATTTGTCTCAAAGAGTTGTCCAGTTTAATCTTTAATTGTGAATCAAACACTCCGTTCGACCCAAAAAATTTGTCCACTTTGATTTTGAATTGTGAAAATCATCAAACTTTGGAGCCACGTCCGAAGAGAAAAAGGTGAAGAGAACAAAATCATATATACAATCATACAAACCTTGGATCTGGAAGAAGACAATGGATCAGGCGCAGGACAGCTAACGCTAGCCTCATCGTATCCGCCCTCGCTGGGTGAAGCAGTACAGGCGCCACCACTCCACGAAAGCGGCGTTCTGGGACTGCATCTGGTGGCTGAGGCGGAGTATTTCCGCAAAGGAGTGGACCTGGGTTGTTTATGGCCCCATGCCAGTGGTGGAAGCAGCGGTTGGAATGGAGGCGGTAGAGGTGTAGGTGGGTGGTGGAGGTGTGATGAGGTAGTGGAGGAAGAAGGTTGACGGAGGCGGAGGAGGAGGTCGGCCACCATGTGGTCATCTCTATACGCCGCCTTCAACCACCTGTCCTTATTCATTTTCTTGTATAGATGAATCAAAATTGAGCTTACGGAAAGTTAAAATTGACAAAATTGTGAGAGTTATTTTGGGGGGTAGAAGAAGGAGATAGAGGTGGCGGAGAAGGAAGAAGAAAAATGAGGGTGTGAAGAGTGATGAATAATATATATACAGAAAGATTAATGAATAAGGTGCGATTATTACGTGTCTCTTTATCTCTTGCACTAAATCTCTATTCTCCAGATTGATTACTTTAATTAATTAAAAAAATTTAACATTATATTCGGATTGGTTACGGTTCTCTTAATAATTTTTCTCTTAAAATTTCTATTAATGCATTAATTACACAATTTGACTCTTAGATTTTGTATAAATCGTATAATAGTCTTTTATAGATATCTTAAGAGAATAAATCTTAGTATAACCATAACATTCTACATTATATTCCAAACATTTTTTTCTTTTTATAAAGTAATGATGATAATATGAATAGAATTGTATTACAAATACGTATACAAAAATTTCTAACGAATAGACAAATTGTCTCTAACAAGGTTTTAATTGATACCTCTTTTGATTGAAGTCTTGGGTTAGACATCACCACACTATTAAGTCATTGACATACCCCTTATGTTTTTCATTTGTCCTTAAATAGTTCTTATATATTTTTAAAAAATAAAAGAGTATATTAAAAATATAAAATAATAATTGATTATCAATGTATTATTGAATAATCGATAATTTTAATAAAACAATTTTTTTGTAAATTAACGATGAGATTCGAACCGGACCTTCTAATCACTGGCAAGAGCCTTTTCCACTAGGCTATTCGATTAACTTTAATTTTAATAAAACAATTAAGCATAAATTACATTAAAAATGTAAAATTATAATTTATTATACAAGAATGACATATATTTTCAAATAAAAATTTAAGTTAAACATGAACTAAAAAATTGGGAAGAGTAATCTTTGTAAATAGTTGGTAACGGTTCTCAAAATGTTGTCAAAATGTTACGAAACTATAAACGATTAGACCTAAAATGTATTAGTGGAATGTTTTATAGATGACCAGTTAGTTCAGTTTCATTTTTAGAGATAATATAATATTTTTTCATTTCGAAAAAATACTTTATTAAGGAATAATGTAAAATTATTAATATGTCCTTAAATAAAGGTGTTGTACTTTATTAGGGAGAAAAAGTACTTTATATGGACAAAAAAGAGAAAATATGCTTAAGAGTTTATTGAAAATGTAAACAATTAAACATTTTAAAACATGAAAAAGTTTCTAAATAATCAAATATATTAAAACATATGGAGTAGTAAATTATGTATCTCCTACATTTTTTTAGTTATGTCTGTGCAGATTAAGAAAGAAAGATAGTAAAAAAAAATTATCTGACAATATAAATTGACAATTGTTTGAAAATATATTAATGAATGGTTGATAATTTAAAAAGAAAAGGTTACTAAAAAATACATTGGAAAATGTTGAATTTAATTCACTAAGCTAAAACAATAACTATTATTAAATTATTATTTTTTTGTTAAAACGATGATTAAAAAAAAGATAACATTGAGCGAGGTCAAAACTTCGAATCTACTAGAAATAGGGGATCTCACTAAACAACCTTATGGTAAATAAGAAAATTACCACAATTAATTAATTTAATTTTAATATTCTCATGTTAATTTTTCAAGTATAGATGTGTTCACCCTTCAACTTAGAAAAACTTTAGTTATGTGATCCACGAGAAATATCTCAGTAAATGCGTTCATAGAGGACAAAACAAGTTAGAAATATTGGTAATAATACCATCCAATAAATAAGTTTAATAGTAATACTACATCGATCACATTATGATATGAATGTTGTATATATTTTTTTTTTTGTTTTTTTTTTATAAATTAGCGATAAGATGAATTTCGAATCCAGGACCTTTTGATCACTAGCAGGAGTATATATTTTGATTATAAAAGTGGAAAGACTTGTATGGAAGGATTGTGAGTTTTGATTTGTGTGTTCCATAAGTGCCCCTCGGCGTGGGTAAAAGAGCATCATTTTGTTGATTCCCAATATTTTGTTTCCTTTATCAACATGTTGTATTTTTCTCTTTCAACAAGACCCACAATATGTATTTTCTTTCTTTCTTTCAATTTTCAATCTTATTCAATTATTGTTTGATTTGTGAACACATGTTTATATGTTGGTGGTTAGAGAATAACTAGTGACCTCTTGTTCATGTATCATGGTCTCATCATGGTCATACACACTCAACCATGTTGGTCAACCTTTGGTTATTACTTTCAAGATGTGAAATACAATGCTATCTATGTACAATGGCTGAAACGACAAGTAAAAATGAGACGAGGGAGCATCTTGGATAACTGAATTAAAACTCGAAATATAAGGAATTTTAGTCCCAGCTCCATGCTAAAATAGATGTAGAATTCTTTATTATGAATTTTGTGGTAAATGAGGTATGTAGTATATATTTGCAAAAATCAACTGCAAATAAACCAATGTGGACGATGACACGATAACGTTGAAAACACCAACAATTTCCAGAAATCAATCTTTTGAATCCGCAGAGTTACTTGCACAACACTGAACTAACATTTTAAGATGGAGCCTCCAGCATGAGAATTACAGCAGGCAAACAAGAATGATTATCAAGAGGAACGAAACTATAACTTGAAACTGGTATATTTGAACCTGAGCTCAATAAGACTTGCCGCAATGTATCAAACTTCCAGCACCCAAGAAAAGACCGAATATGGCCGCACTGCCCAGCGTCGTTTGACCAATATGTCTGATCTTTAGCAACCCAGGAACCTGCGGGCAGTTGACGGATGACAATTAGGTGCAGGCAAAATGTAACCACAAGTCCACAATACTAGACACCATGTGCAAAAGCATAAGAGAGCAATCAAGAGATAATAGTTCCAACAGATTTTTTTTTTATCTTCTCGTCTCCAAAGTCCAAAACCACTTCCACATCTGTGCTATAGAGTTAAAGATTTTGTATTTGTCTTGCTATTGTGAAGTAGTAGATATTGTTTGCACTTCACTCTTGGCTCCTGAACACACAACTACATTCATAGCAAAGTCTAGGAGAAGTAGATAGATACTAATAGAAGAGGCGACAAAACAATAAAACACTAGTAACAATGTCTGGAGTCTGGACCACCATTTCCAGCTGATGTTCAGCCATCCGAGTGAAGAAATCAACATTATTCACCTAAACTTGATTGCCTTTGCTCGTCTACTTAATTTGGTTAGATCTAAAACATGCCCTCTCTTTTTTCAATGCTCTATCTAATATAAACCATTTTCACTTCTATAGACAACTCAAAGTTAGGAATTAGGATCGACATATTAACATCAATCCAGTAGATTCTCGACAAATCTATCTAGCAATAAACACCTACAGACAATCCAGTTCACGGTAGCACTTATATCTTTGATGAATGGAAATGGAGAAAAACTCAATACAAATACTCAAAACTCGCATTGAATTTACCTCAAACAAACAGGGCTACCGTGACAAATGAAAGAATCTGATCATAAACCTATATCTATTTTGCATAACAGATAATCAACCAAACAAATAATGCACTATATATTCCAACTAATATGCACTCGATATTCCAAATGCCAGTACTCACATTAAACTTATCTTGCTATTACCTAAAGAAACCAACAATTTACTCATGAAGCCAACAAAAGGGCACATTGAGCATTAAAAAACCAGAAGAGAATGCACATATTAGAAAAAGAAAAAGACCGAATTACTAATGCAGACCTAATTCTTTACCAAATTATCAGTAATCATAAACAAGCAGAACTTTGATAAACAAGCTTAAGTTGACAAGTAGGGTTAAGCTAGATTAATCTATATATTTGTATTTTTCTTTTAATAAGGATTTATATATGTAATATGCCAGATTTTACAATCTGAGTAGTTATCTTTTAGGGAAGAGCTACAATTTCGATTGATATGTATGTCTCCCGTTATTCACCTATATATCCATATGTCGTAATTCTACAGTTTATGATGAATATAAATCAATTTAATTGAAAGAAAAAATAGAACTTGGATCAGCTGGAAATCCAGAACAATGAATCAACATAAACAGAATAAAGATCAAGACTTTACCCTAAACCTAACAGCCTCGTATGTCCCATAAACAGCACCTGCACACAAATCCACAACCAACAACTTTTTCAATTCCTATAAACAAAAGAAAAATAACTTTTCAATTTTTTTGAGGCAAAGATTGAATTTTTATTCATGTTCTTGATGTTTTGGCAGGTGGGGGAAAAGGGGGGGGGGGGTTTAAGGGTGGTTTGGTGAAGAGAAAGATGACAAGTAAATTGGGAAATTGACAAACCTACAGCGCCACCAACGGCACCACCGACAGCAACTCCGGCAGCAACACGAGCCATACAACTATCTCTTCCCATGTGTTTTAGTGGTGTTTAATGTTTATCAATTAGATTTTCTGGTTATTCAACTATGAGAATGTAAGATACCAGTACGATACGGAGTTGTGAACGAGTTGGGAAGTTTTAAGAATTTTTATCCAGATTGTTGTCTTAAGCAGCCCGCTCGACTCGGCTCGGCTATTAGGACTTTCATAATTTAATTTTAATCGGGTTAACACAAGTACATTTTTACCTGATCTAATCATAAAAATAATAACAAAAAATTGAAAATCAGGCAAATCATAACAAAATTTTCATGACACAGTAATGTCTCATAGGAGGGAGTAGTAACGATGCAACCAAACTGAACTAACAAGCCAACAAGCCTAGAAAACAATTCGAAGCTTAATTCAATTTTTAAAAAGCCAAGCTTCAAGCCTCGATCGGTTCGAGAATTGCAACTTGCAAGCCGCTTGATTTAGGTGAGTCATGCACATTTGCAACCGATTTGACTAACAATATATGGAAAGATGCATGAATAAGACCCGACATCCTCTTTTGCTTCTATTTTTTTTGTTTTTTATGCTCTAAGTTGTTGTTACTTAATTAAAGAGGTGAAATTAGAACAATAGAATATATATGTGATAATATCGTCTTAACTGATGTACTAAATAGTTAAATGTGTGTCTCCTGATAAAATAATTATATACTATTAGGCACATTAGGAACATTTATTACTTCCTACTTCCTCCGTTTGTTTTTATTTGATTGTTTGGGGAAAAAGTACTTTTTTAAGATATTGTGAAAAATTACATTGAAATTGTAAAAAGGTGCATTGGAATTGTGAAAAGTTGTATTGGAATTGTAGAAAGGTGCATTGAAATTGTAAACGATCAAATATTTTGAAACAAGAAAAAAGCTCCAAACAATCAAATAAAAAGTAACGGAGGGAGTATGTCTTTTTTTTTATTTTGGTTGTTTACCTTTTTACGGTTACCAAGACACGATTTAGAACAAAAGTATCTCTAATTTTACATGCGTAAAAGTTATAAAAAATTCATATTTCAAAGTTTGACTTTAAAAAATCTAAAAGCCAAAAAAATAGGGAGAGTAGGTAATTTCAGGCAAAAGAAAAAAAACGTGTATCATGTAAGATAGTAACGAACTAAGAGCATTATTACTAGCTTCCTTATACTCCTTCTTAGCATATATAAAGGGAAGGACTATGTAAATACAACAAAAAAATGTCGTTTCTAGACTCCTCAAATTAAATGGGACCCACCATTAAATTTGCACTCCTCTATTTGATGGTGTAAAAGTTAGGAACCTTCAACACTCCTCTATTATCTTCTCTCTCTTCATTCATCAACTTTTTCTTCTTTATGTAATCATATGAGAAATGAAATAAGGAATCTAGTTTTTGTGTAATGTTAAATGCTAGCACCTAATTTTAATAAAATGATATAAGAGCTTTATTTTAAGAATAATTTATGAGACATCTAGTGTGAATGCTCTAATTAAGTCATTGATTGGAACCCAAAAAATACAAGTTTGAAGTCCTAATAATTTGGTAACTTCGCTTTAAGTGAAGGCAAATCATAAACCTTGAAATACAAAAAACTTAAAAAAACCTTAGTAACTCCTCACATCGTCCAGATATAAGTTCTTTTAAACTTTTCATATTTTAATTTTTATTCATTAAGCTTCAAAATTCTCTAGCTTATAGATTAATATTTTAAACTGAAAATCATTTAACATTCTCCCCAGGATGAAGTATATACTCAAGAGATGGCAAAAGCATCATGAAATAAAATAAGAGATGCCAACAATTTTCCTTCTGGAATTATATTATGTAATTGAAATTAGTAGGCAACAACCAAGTCGGCAACTCACCTTTTCTGCTGTCTGCCTTCGGATACAATCGATGTAATAATTCGTCATAAAACAACCAAAGGCCACCATCTTACAAGTTGATGATAATGACAATAAAAAGAATAGAAACGACTCATTCAAAGAACCATACCCCTTTCAAAAGACTCTTATCTTTTCCTTCCTCGAACCAGGTTACCAAAGAAGGACCAGTAGGAGCTATCACCAATAAAAGTTCAATTTCACGATCTTACCGTGTCTATCCTCCTTTATTTTAATTACAGAATCGACACCCACCAAATTCATCCTCATATTCTTTCTGAAGATAACAACCATTGAATTGGACATTGAGAATTCAAAGCCAAAGGAAGATACGAAGAACTATATTAAGCAATCGGAGATGAGATGCTTATGATGTTCATATCTACCTACTATGCACCTCTATCTTCCGACAAATCCACAAATTGTTCGAATTCTATTAGTAATGAGGATTCGATCGCAAGATATCATCAATGTGAATACGATGTAATCATATACTCCATAAGACAGCAGAAACTAGTTGTGACCAGTTCAACAAAAAACCAAACAGAAACACCATCCTAAGTACTAAGGTTCATGAATTTCTGCAAGAGGATTGGACTTCTGCAGGTTCTCGCATCCTTCATACGCTCGATGCAAATATATTGGAGAAGTTCTATTGTCAAACCCTTAGCTAACATGATGTGTTTTTCTTCTTGAAGCATGCATCAGCTGAAGATCAGTGCATCAATAAACTAACAAATCCAGGTTCACAGATAGTTCAGAAACATAATCAAGAATCAATTAAGTTCCAAGGCCAACTACAAATTCAGATGATTATAAGAAAATAACGATATTATATAAACTTGCATAACAAAGAGATACATAGGTGTAGATAACATCTACACTAGACTACAATAAAACATGTAATAAGAAGCATAAACTAGAAACATTACAGACACAACATAACTTGTAATAGAACTGAGGAAGATAACTCTTCAACCCATCATAAACTGACCTAACTTCATTCACATAACCACCACCTACTAATTATTGGACCAAATATTTTAGAGCAAACGGTAAAGACTGCATCTTTACAACCTTAACAACTACTAGTACTACCTAACACCTACTGAATATCAAACCCAACCAAAGATAACTTGCTTCACCGATTTCACCTTTCCCGTTGAAAAAATAAGGGAACGTTTGGGCAAACCGAAGCAACAAAACATGCATCTTCAAACAGGTATCATCATCAGCCAGCATCAACTTATGGACACGCAATTGCAATCGAAATCGATATCAAAATCGACCTCCAATCGATAATCAGGACTTACTTCAAACCAACAATTAGTAACCATCTAAAATGTGATTTTCAGAAGCATACGTAAATGGCTCGATGGATCGACCTCCGGAGTTTTCTTCTTGAAAAAATCGGGGACGGGTACAGAGCTGGGGTCAGGTGAAGTAACGAAAGCAGAACCAGCATAAAAATCGGCTAAATTGATCTGCCTTGGAACCATCTCCGGCTCCGGACCCCATCTCATCAACATCATCTCAATCGACTTCAAATCATCATCATCATTTTTCTTCAAATCAACCATCTTTTCATTATTTTCCTTCAAACTAACCATCTTTACATCACTTTGCCTCAAATCAACTACCCTCGAGTCATTTTCTTTCAAATCTACCACCTTTTCATAATTTTCCCTTAAAATAACAGTCTTTTCATCATCAAACGACACCGTCTTCTTCTCAGCCTTCTCATCGTTAGTCAAAGCTTCCCCTCTCTTCAAAATCTTGACTTTCCCCATTTCAAGCTTCTGGGCACCGTTCATCTTCCCCCTACTCAAATTTCCAACAACACCCTTCTGTGAAGGCCTCGAAACACCATTCATACCTTCAAAATTTTGCCCAAGATAGGAACTTTTCGACGGGGGCGATCTAGAAACATCGTTGTTCTTCTTCTGGGGACTCCTCTTTCGTCGATTGTTGGAGTTAGACACCGATTTCAAATTAGAATTAGGAACAGATTTAGGGTTATAATCAGAATTGGGAATAAAATTAGGGTTATTACGACCCCTAGAAGAAATTAAAGGCATACGATTGTAATTCAATACATCCTGAGGATGAAGAACAGCAACACCACCCATATCTTAGAAACTCCACAAAATAAATTAAGAAATATATGTATAAATTAGAAAAAATTGGATCTTTACAGATCTGGCTAGAAGAACATGAAACACAAACGGATCTGGAAGAGAAATTATGTAGAAGGGAAAAAGGGGGGAGGGTGAATATGGGAATTTTGTATAGAAATGTGTGGAATTGTTTGTGAATTGAGAAGTGGTTTTGGTGGATATTATATAGAAGGAAAAAGATGAGGAGGTGATTGTACGTGGCGAGGAATACTCCTAACTAGGGTTTTTTTAATACATTTTCTGACCGAATTATAGGATCTTTTCTACTTGTCATGTTTTATTTTACTACTATATTTTACTTTATTTGAGATATTCAAAGTGTCCATCAAATTTGACAATTTTGATGTGTTTGTAAATCAAATTAAACAAAGTACTGTTTTAAACGAGGGTGTCTACATAATTTAATTTAACTTCATTAAATATGTCTTATCTGATTAGGAAATTATAAAATGTTTTCTTCTTTGATTATATATTTTGATCAAAAACATTAATTGAAGATGATTAATGTACATGTTCTACTTTTATTATTACAAATGAGGTTAGTCAATTTTTTGCGTGATATATTTTTGTTTAAGTGGGTTATTGAAGAATGTGTCTTTTTAAGAGTAGTTTAATAAATGAACATTCATGTGGCATAAAATCAGAGTTTATTCTTAAAACATTCTACAAAATGTTACTCCCTCGATTTTTTTTTAATCTTTTTTGTTTATTTATACATAAATTAAGGAAATTAAAAGTAGATAACAAGTGTATTGAAAATAATCAACTAAATTATATAATTGGTTGATTGGTAAAATCATAAGAAAAATTAATTGAGTAGTATTAAAAATGTAAATTTGCAATTAATTATGCTAAAAAGACAAATATTTATAAACAAATAATTAAAATTGGGATGACAAATAATAAATAACGGAGGTAGTGTTTTTTTTTTACGAATTCAAGCTCACAATGTGGAGGGTGTTCGCCCAACTATTTCATTAATAAATATTAATGGTGTGTTTGTTAGGGGGAATTGAGAGGTATTTAATAATTTTTTGTGTTTGATACCTAAATTGGTTTATACGTAAAAGAACTTATTACCGCTGATCCACCCCTCCCATATCACTAATTTCACTCAAATTTTCTCCCCTTTAAATCGGAGGAGAATGGAGGAGAATTATATCTTCCTTCATTTCTTCTGATTCTCCTAATTTACAATTATGGTACTCAAATAACAATAAAATATATTCTCGGATCCCTTACTCATTCTCATTCCCTTCATTAAAACTATTTGAAAAATTTATTCTCTCTTATTCATCCCGATTCATACACACCATAAAATATGTCCCTCGATAATATTTTATGATATCATTTTCAATTTCTCATCGACTCAATAATATTCAGACTAATATAGTTAATAAAACAAGTACTCTATATTGTAACGGTTATGTGATATATTTCCTTATTCAATTTGATGTATACTCCTGTGTATGATTTTTATTAATTGAACTCGAAAACAATCTTGTATGAGGAGAGATCGTACACTTTATAATTGAAAGAGACATCATCTCTTTTATATATTTTTAGTGTAAAATTTTTACATGGATAATTTGGACTCATTTAGAAGAATCTTAATATAATTTAGAAGAATTTTAATATATTGTGATTATTTTAGTCATCACTTTAATTATTTTCATATAAATGAAGAAAAGATAAAAATATTTTTTTAAAAAATATATAATGATAATTGATTATCACTAATTAATTATTACAAAAAAATTCATTGATAAAATTTAGATTATGTGTTACTTTTTCTTTAATAAAATAATTAAATTAAAATGCTATAAGAAAAGAAAAAGTAATACTCCATCCGTTCCTAAAAGATTGTCACATTTTGACTTTTCATGGTCAACAAAACAAGAATTGAAACATAAATATCTCTTATTCTACATGCGAAAAAATTATAAAAAGTTGATATTTCAAAATTATATATTAAGACGAATCTGGCAAGATCCCACAAAATTATATTATTTCTTATAGTTTGATGAGAATTTATGATCAAATTTTGTAATGTTTGACCACCAAAAATTAAAATATGACAATCTTTTAGAGACAAAGAAAGTAATAAATTATACTCCTTCATTCCTTTATCTAATAATCATTTATGTTCACACAAAATTTAAAAAAAAATTAAAGTCTTCTAACAAATTTAGTTTTCACCCCTTCTTTTTTTACTTACTACAAAAAAGATGCGTTGGAAATAGTGTAACAAGTAAGGTGATGTGTTAGATAAGGACGAAAGAGGCGTGTAAGAGTTGTAAGAAATAAGCGCGTGGACTCGGGAAAGGTAGTATTGGTTTTCATTGAAACCCGCGGCACGAGAGAGGCGGTATTCAAGGCATTGGGCAACCAAAAAGGCTACCCACCATAACCACACAAATAAATTACTAATAAATTATTATTCAACATTAAAAATATCTACTCCTATAATGATGCTTGCTAATAGAAAAAGAAAACAAAAGAAAAAGAAAAGGAAAGGTGTTTGCTCTTTCGTCATTCTGGAGGAAAAGAACCAATTATTGATGGGGCAACACTTTTGCTACCAAAACAAAACAAACTATGGGTCCTACTCTTTCAGGCTTCAGCTTAGGGCTACCCTTGAATATGCTTTTTTTTATTCCAACCAATTTAAACCTATGATTTTTCTTTGTCAGTTTTCAACCGATCGATTCGATTTCGCTTTTTTATAAATGTCAAAATTGATCGGATCGATTTTGGTCTCGGTTTTTAAAAAATCAAGAATCAGTTAAAACACCGATCAATTTTTGGTCTAATTAATTGTAATTTATTTCTTAAAATTTTCTTATATGTTAGGTCACTTAATTGGTAGCAATCAAACCTAATTCAAATATTTCTCTCACCTCAATCTAAAACATTCTCGTACCGTTTCTGACACTATTATTATGAATTATGATTTAGGAGGTGAATACTGTTAATGGTGTAAACTTAGTCCAAAAGATCAATCAGTAAAAGCTCAAAATAAGAATTGCAACAATTAGTGTGAAAAATGTCAAAAGTGCTCCATTATTGAAAGTCCATATTATGAATTCGAGCATTAATGTAAAAAAGTCTATTGAAATCGATCCGAACAAATCGAAATTCTATTATCTGCTCAATTCGAATCGGTTTTCGTTTTTGTTTGTTTGTTGAGAAAATCGAAATGTGAGGATCAGCTTTTTTGTGTGGGGGGGGGGGAGGGGGAAGTTAAAAACTCAATATGATCCGATCATACTTTAACTATGATGGAACTTGATGAGCTTATACACTCGAATATTGGCTCCTTACTAGAATGGTAAGGTTCGTTTGACTAATTAACATTTTTGTTTGATCTTCGACTTTACTTTAGGATGGGCTGGATCCCAAGCCTTCATTAGGACAATTTCAGCTTGGGCCATTACATGGATAATTCACTTGTTCAGTTGTTTGGGAATTTTAAGGTGGGCTGATGTTTTGTAGGAAAAAACATTAACACGGTAAGTCGGTAACACCAGATACCCTATAAAATTTCTCCAAAATTAATTCGTATAATGATATTAAATTTAGGTGTTACTATTAGCTTTTATATTCTTGTAATGATATTAAATTTAAGAATAAAGATAGTGAAAGATTTTTGAGGAAGTTTTCATCTTTATATCATAAAATAGAGGAATGTAAAATAAATTACGAGGCACATTTAATATGGGATATTTTCAAAATCATACTTACAATTGTATTTGTAATCCTCCCTTCATAGATCAGTGTAATGTGAGAGCTCTCCAGGACTGCAATGCTATAGAAGCTCATTTACCGTGCCTCTAAAACCTAAGTTGTTATACACACTCCACATAGTGTTCTTAAAATTACTATCTTGCCCCCCTCAAATATATGGCCTCTGAAAATTAATTATTAAAATTCATAATTACTTATATTCATTATATTTTTTTATTTATTTCAAAACTTTAATTGAACAATAGATGTACTAATATCCTTGTTTAAATAGTAAATTATTTTAGAACAGGATGACTATTAGAAAATAGACTTTTTTTTTAAATTAAAAATGAAAACTTTTGTATCGTCTCATTCACAAATTAACTTTTGAAAGAAAAAAAATAACTGTGTTTTTTATTTGGTAATAAATTGAACTCAAATTTATATATAAGTTGATGACATATTGTGTAAAACAGATTTTAACTTGTGAGACAATTTCAAATAATTAAATTCTTTCAAAATTCATCATTTCATGAATATTTTGACTTTTGTGGTATATTTTGACTCTTTCCGTCCCGATTGGTATATTTTGACTTTTATGGTCAAACTTTAAAAAATTTGATCATGAATTATCATTAAACGATAAGAAATAATATAGTCATGTGGACTCTTGTTTGATTGGTCTCAATATAATTTTTTTAAATATGCAACTTTTTATAATTTTACATGTAAAATAAGAGATATTTACGTTTTAAATCATATTTTATTGACCATAAAAATCAAAATATACTAATCATTTAGGGATGAAGATAGTACTTGATTTGATTTGGTTTGATTTTTCCAATTGATAAGATATAGAAACTATATCTTAAATATTTAATCCTACTTTTACTTAAAAAAAAGTTGCTCAGTATTTATATATTCTAAAAGGATTATCCATAGGAGACTAAGTCAATTTTAGACATTTTGACATCAATGCTGTTATAACCATCACCCACCAAATTACCATTTTAAATTTACCTAACATAAATTTGTCAATGATCATATTATAATTTCCTGCAATGCCAATCAAAACTTCATAATTACACTCACTAAAATGTAAAATTAGAATCAAATTAAATACTACATCCAAACGTATTAACATAAATGAGGTATAAATAAATAAAAATATCATATTAATAATAAAATATAATAAATGTTTGAGTTTCAAATTTAAAAATTCAACTATCATATTCAAATTCAATTTTTTGAAACATCTATTAGAATCATAATGATGTCATTAATGAAAAAAATATATTACTACACCAATAATTGCCTCCAATACTTATAAGTTGAGCTGTTTTCGTTTCATTCTTAGTCTCCCACTTCAACAATTTTTTGATTATTTGTCCTCTTATATTTGCTTACATGCAGAGACATTAGCTTGCAAAGAGAGGATAAATAAAGTGTGAAATACTGAAAATAAACTATTCAACTTTTTTTTGTAGAAGAATAAAACACTTCAAAAGATCCAAAACAAGAAAACATACATGTCTTAAGAAAAACAGAATCTCAAGAACTCATTTCACTGTCTCTATTCATGTCCTAATATACCAAATAATATAGATATATTGGAAATATCTCAGTTACCTATATAAAAAAATATGAAAACTATTGTTATGTATATTCTACTTGTACTTATTAATGGACCATTTTGGATTCTTGAATTGTTTGTTGTGGTTGTTGATGGTAGATTACTAGTAGAATCTCCTATTTCTTCACCTTCAGTTGCACCAGATCCTGCATTGATCACACCAATGTCTGTTTTCTCTCCAGGTATTGAATATCATATCCTCCATTTCTTGATTGTTTTCATGTTTTGCATTTGGAAATTTATGATTTTGGTATATGGGTATAGCTTAGATTATGTTAGAGAGATTTTGAGGAGTATATAGTCACCTCTGAATTTATTTCTTGAATATTTTTTATGTCATGAATGTAGAAAGATCACATTTTTATGTATACTGTCAAATGTATGTATCAGGTATTGATGAAGGAAGATCAAAACATCATGTTTTTCCAAACAAGAAAATGGTTATTGTCTTTTCGACTACATTTGGAGCAATCATAGTACTAGTTTTCTTGCTGGTTTGGTTATTCTGTAGAAAGAAAACTATGAAATTGCAGGATGATGGTTTTCACAGCTCAGGTAGTTTGGTTTTTTAGCAATTCTGGTCCTCTCTTTTCCAATTTGATTGATTTTTCTGGTCTGATTCTCTTTGGTTTATGTTTTATTGTTTCGAAGATGGCTTGAAGGGACTGGCATTGTCTCAATTTGTGGGTAAATATAATTCATCTAGTAAGATTAGCCAGAAACGATCCGTGATTGTGACTGTGATGGAATTCAAGAAGCTTGAAGTTGCAACAAACAATTTTCAAAAAAGCGAAATTTTGGGTCAGGGTGGATTTGGATGTGTATATAAGGCTCAGTTTGATGATAAGTCATATGGTGCTGTGAAGAGGCTCGATGGTGGTAGTCAGGATTCCAAAAAAGAATTTGAGGTACCATCTCCATCAGTATGATCTTTTGCTCGTTCGATTGATTATTGAGGATTTGATCTGATGAAATTGCCTATGAATTGTCGTTGTAATTGCAGACTGAGGTAGTATTGTTGAGCAAAATACAACATCCAAACATAATCACTCTATTGGGTTATTGCGTCCATGAAGAAACCAAAATGCTTGTTTATGAGCTAATGGAAAATGGATCTCTGGACAGTCAATTGCATGGTAACAAATGTTTTGTCACTTGTTTATGTTAAATTTAGTCTATATTGCCATTAGGTTAAACGCATAAGTGTCTTGAAAACATAACAGAAACTTCAAGAATCATGATCTTTAATCTTACATCTAATTGGTGACATGAGTCCGTAGAAAAAGTATATATAATCCGGAAATCCAATATGATAGAATTAACTTTAGTACATCGAAAGACTAATACTACGCAGTATTAATATTTGTCGGTGTTGGAAAAATTGACGAATGATGACATTGTCCATCAAAACTGATTTTCTTGATTTTGATTGTTGTAGGGCCTTCTCATGGAGCAGGGTTAACATGGCATATTCGGATGAAAATTGCTCTGGATGCAGCTAGGTGAGTTAGTTGAACCACTATTTGGAATTTTGTGCAATTGATTATTGCTAATGGGGACATTAATTATAATAATGTTTTCATTGTTTGACCAGGGGATTAGAATATTTGCATGAGCACTGCAACCCACCAGTGATCCATAGAGATCTGAAATCTTCTAATATCCTTTTGGATTCCAATCTTAATGCCAAGGTAATACGATGCTGTATGGTTTAAATCCTCGCAATGGTAAACCGATCTTGTTTGTGGCGTTATTCGACGTTCTTACAACTACAGTCTATAGTATTGGAATACAAAAATATTTTAAATAGTAGATGTAAGATGTATCTATTCTCACCAAGATTTTTGGCATCAGATTTCTGATTTTGGACTTGCAATACAAGATGGTTTACAAAACAGAAACAACGTCAAGCTATCAGGGACACTTGGTTATGTGGCCCCCGAGTACCTTTTAGATGGTATGTGCCTTCTCAAAATGTTCAATAATTTGAGTTTACATAATTACATGGCCTAGAAAGAGATGCCTATCATTTTCTTGAGAGGCAAACTGGTTTTTCTTTCCCAATCATTTTGTGCTGAAAGGGAAGTTTTCTTTCAACTTCTAGCACATGCTGCACGTGTATTGTCGCGTGTCGTTCCTAGATAATAATTGTTTATGATTATGAATTCATGCAAATTTACTGGATGAAGTAGTTTCTTGGATTCTTAAACTGAAATATGCCATTGTAACATAATTAAAACTTAATGGTCTTCCTGTTGCAGGCAAATTGACAGATAAAAGCGATGTTTATGCTTTCGGAGTAGTACTTTTGGAGCTTATTCTTGGCAGAAAGCCAGTGGAGAAACTTGCACAAGCTCAGTGCCAGTCTATTGTCACATGGGTGAGGCCTCAACATTGAAATAATTCTACATTGTCTGACAAAAACGAGTATAATAAGCTTCGAATTTGATGCTTAATGCTAGTGTGTGCTTTCTTGACTTGCAGGCCATGCCTCAGCTCACTGATAGATCAAAGCTCCCTACCATTGTGGATCCTGTGATTAGAGATACCATGGATCTAAAACACCTATTTCAGGTTTGGTTCACATCTATATATGCATATTCGCACTATGATTCAAGTAACTAGTGTCGTAAACGAGTAGACATCTCATCGAGTCAAGTTATTACTGGATTGTTTTTGGTGTCGACAAACCTAATATGTTCCAATGAATAAAGTAGGGGTTCTCAGCCCTGTATCAAACTCATAACATGCCACTGCATACCTCAAAATCCATTTAACTGTAGAACAAGTCGTTTAGACAAGAATCACGTAAATCTACATTATCGAGTCATTAATCATTACTCAAGTGAGTCGAGCATTGAGTTAATATTATCTGCTCGATTCCGGATAGCTTACATGTCGAATGGGCAAACATTAGCTGCAATAACTATGCGGTGCGTGGGTATGGGTTACGAGTACTACCGCTACTGAAATGTCAAGAATGGTTCGATGGTTGCTATAAATGAGTTGAAATTGCATGAATATACAGGTAGCTGCAGTTGCTGTGCTATGCGTTCAACCGGAGCCTAGTTATCGTCCATTGATTACAGACGTACTGCATTCACTCGTGCCTCTTGTTCCAATGGAGCTAGGCGGTACTCTTAGACTGCCTCACAAGAAGAACCCCTAGCTTCTGCCCATCAAGAAGAATCATAATAAAATATTGTCTCACAAATGCAGAGACTTACTGCCCATACTAGATCTCATTTTCTGTATATAAAATATTGTTCATACATGGTCTTAATGTATTATGCAAAGGACCACCTCACATGGCTCAATTATGATGGTTTATTTTATTTTGAGTTTCTGGTTAGCATTAAAGTTCTGTCTCACACTTCATTGAGTGTTGATAAAGGGATAAAGATGTACTTAGTTTAAATGCTTTCACTTTCTTGAGGGCACCTTTGTATGCTATGGCTATTTTGAAAAATGATTTCGAGTTTAATAGAGAGTGATTTATCATCCATTTTGTGTAAAGAAAAGGTTGATAAAAAACTCATACCACCTCCACAAATGGTTTAGTTTGAATTTTGAGGTTAACTTGTTAAATAGTATTTTTCGACTTATTTACTATAGACATGATAATTTTGACTCAAATCAAAGTTATCTGGGCTAATAGAGACCTCAAATTTTGTAAATTTTAATAATTGAAAAACAAACGTCAGAGTCGCTTTAGGATTGAGTATAACATAAGGAGAGTTTCCTCAACCAAGTTTATGAATGGCTGTGAAGTCTATGATTCACACACCTAGCATTGCAGTCACAAGCATATGCACCAATTTATCACTCTTCCTAAGTTCATGAAAACAGAAATATGGATCTGTGCAAAACAAAAAGTGCTGTATTGTGTAGCGCAGATGATCAAAACTATAAATGTGTATCGATAGTAATATCCCTGGTTAGAAAAAGGCGGACAGCAGTGTTCACAATTGGTGTAGTACAAGCAAGTTTGTGTCCAGGATACATTATTTCACATTTCCCTCTCCAAAGGGGAATCAACGAGCCATGCTCTGTAGTTCTCTGATTTGTAATATATGGGTTTTAAAATTGGGCGGTTTCTCACTGCAGTTAGCTCACGTTGTAAAACGAATCAATGATGGCATCTGCCAAATACTCACATTTCGCTAAAGATAGTCCTGCCAACGATATTCTTCCATCCTTTGTCATGTATATATGCCACTTGTCAGTCATGTTATCGCTCTGCTCATAATATAAGAGGAAAACAACATCAGTAACATGTACTTGCGAGAAAATTAAATACAAAGATGTTCAAAAAGATAGAACTACTCAATATTTGTTGCAAGTATTAGGTATGATGAGAAATGCTTCAGTAAATATGTGAACTGATGCCTAATCCAGCTTATGCACCAGTATGTTCTAGAGATTACCTGAGCTTTGTTCAGCCCTGTGAACGAGAACATACCAATCTGTTGAAGGACATAGGACCAGTCCTTTCCGGTCTTATCTTTTGCAGTTAAGCTATCATAAAGCTTTTGTCTTACACCTTTAATCCTTCCAGCCATCAATTCCATCTCTTGTTTCCATTCGTTGAATAGTTCAGGATTGCCAACAATGTTGGCAACTATTTTGGCTCCATGTATGGGAGGATTGGAGTACATTGGTCGTGCTAATCTTTTCAGCTGGCTCTTCACTCTACATAAATGTAAGTGTTAAATTTCCATTGCAAGGAAAAACTACTGATTCTTCAACTATTATAGCATTAATCGAAGTTTACATATCTTTGAGTGTATAGACTAATAATAATGCCAAAAGAAGGAACAACATAAGGAGTCACAAACTCTAAGTTCCAAACTTTCGTGGTAAGACTTTCTCCTACTTCTCTTATATGTTACACATTTAAATCATAACTCACACAACGAATGGGCACTCTCTATGTACGATTAATCAAATGATTCAGTAAAATGAAGTTCTGGTAAATGTTGATTGTGATCGGTTTAAATAACTGCAGTCATCTGTGTAACATCTACAGAACTCTACTGCAAATAAATTCCTCTAATATTATTAAAGAAAGACTCGACGCTAAGAGTGCGTACTTCAATTTCACCCTTGTATCAATGAGTGAAATGTTTTGCTTTTGAGCATTCACTTATCAGAATTTGAGCATTACAGTTCTACAATTCCATCATATGTGATATTCCTATAGCTTGTTAATAGGCTTTCACTGCTATTTAAGCACCTTTTGTCTTTGGTTCTCCAGTGAATTCGTTGCACTTGGCTTTTCTAGTCTTATGAATTTGTGAACAATCACTCAATAAGATTAGGGCTTACCTATATAATAATTGAAAATTACAAGATTATAATTGTTTTCCACAATACCTTGTCGCAGCATCCGCAGATGAACAAACAACATTGATTGCTCCTATCCTTTCTCCATAAAGACCTAGATTCTTACTATATGATTGAGCAACTAAAAACTCCATACCACGTTCAGCAAATAACCTCACTGATGAAGCATCTTCATCAAGGCTACCACTTGCAAATCCCTGAGTGCTCAAAGATTCAAACTATGTTTCCAGAATATAGTTTTTATTTAAGATTAACCAGTAAAACTCTACCTGATAGGCAACATCAAAGAAAGGAATGTGATTTTTTTCCTGCATGACATCTGCAATTTTCTTCCATTGTTCAAGTGTTGGATCAATGCCTGTTGGGTTGTGAGCACAGCCATGAAGCAGCACAAAAGATCCTTCGGGTGCCGCCTGAAAGATATTATGTTGTTAATGGTAAACTAAACAAGTAATGGTGACGCTGTTAAAATATACAATCAGGGCTCCGAGCTAGCAGAGCCTAGGGCCAATGTTTTCTCTGGAAAGTCAACCAACAGAAAGTGACAGATATAGGAGTTTGATGGTGAGTTCATATGCCAGAGCATTGATTTTGGAGAAGTGATGCAAATATGCAAGAGATCATCTCGGAAAAAGAAAGTAAACAATGTACACGCTCCAAAGCAGATGGAAAAGAGAAATGAAATGGTGAACAGAATAGTTAAGATAAATAGGAAATGTGCTTTCCCCATCCACTAGACTACTAATCGAGTCCTTTTTTCAATTCGGAAGTAAGGGGCCCAAGTGAGAACAGTATCCCCTGGTTTAGCCTATACCATTTGTATGATGATCAAGTCTCCTAAAGGATGCTATAAGATTTATGTACAAATCCTCTCTGAATGGCATGTAAAATAAACTAACGCCTCCAATACTTTGGCAATGGGGAATCAGATAGGGAGTTCAGTTCAGAAACAGAAGGGAAGTGTTCAATAGGCCAGCTGTTGTTAACATTCTAAGAAGAGATGTCTATACTAGTTTATAATGGTTTAACAACATTCTTGTTAGGCAGAGGTAATTTCCTTGATAATTATAGAGTTGGTCTTATAGTTAGTGCAATCTTCAATACCTTCACATTCAAGTCGAATAAGAAATAACAAGATCTCCTTTTTATTCGAAAGCACTGAAGAAGACACTAACCTTTATGTCTGCAATCATCCCATCAAAGTCCAGACCAACTGTCCTTGGGTCATAGTATCGGTACTCAGACCAAGGAACTTTAGCATCATTGAAAATGTTCTTGTGGTTACCTGGAGGTCCAATTACTTATTACAGACTGTCCAGAAAAATATTGGAGATGAAAATGATACTATGAAAAAATTATTCTCCAATCTATTTTGCGAGAATGCGTACCCCAAGTTGGAGAAGATATCAAAACCTTAGCTCCAGAAAAGTATCTTTCTATAAGTGCTGCAGCAAGTCGAAGAGAGCCAGTACCTGAAAGGCCCTGAATAGTTGCAACCTGAACAGAAGCCAAGAAGGTAAGATTTGGTAGAGGAAATGATTTGCATGGAAAATTGGTATACCCCACAAAGAAAAGCCTAAGAGAAAGCCCTCATACTCTTTGTTGCTGAATCACTTGGTTGTCTGCTCCGAACAACAATTCAGCAGTAGCTTTGTTGAATGCAGCCAAACCTTCAATTGGGAGATACTGTATATCACAGAGAACTTCGTAGTAAGAAATCTATTTGACACCAATCATTGCTTAGTAATATAAAAATGCTAGTACCTCTTTGTTTTCCCCTCTCTCCAACATAAGCTTTTCTGTCTGCAAGGAAGTGCCAACAAAGATTAAGGCAGCACAATCATTGACGGAGTAGCATAAGATATATTTGTATCAACTTCCTTCAAAATTATACAATGCAACGGCTGAGGATGTACATAAAAATAAATTTTAAAAGGTAGACATAACTTGCCTTCTTGACCACATTAAGCACATAAGGTTGAAGGTCTTCTGTGCGATAGGCTCCAACACCAAGATTAAGTTTCATATCACTAGTATCAGCCTTGAATGCCTCAGAAACTCCAAGGATGGGATCAGGCGGAGCCATTGTTATGCTCTCAAATAGGGAGACTTTTACAGCAACAGCCATAGATGTTCGACTAAAAGACTGCACAAAATTAACAAATACTTATGATTCATGTAGTTAGCCTCATTCAACTCTAATATACTCCATCTTAGAATTGGGAACTATGTGACTCTAACTATGGTCAATGATTCACAAAGGTGTGAGCCACATAACTTTTAAATATACCAAAAAATGATCTTAGACATGACCCAATAAAATCTGGGAAAACACTCAGGTAAGAAACATAGATCATATAGCAATATCATTTCATCATGTGCGATGAATCTTGGTGTACTTGCCATTGACTGTATTAGTACGGAGCCAATCTTTACCTTGATAACTTAAATTATCATTCTTTATAGATCATGCTTCTGGGGTGTCGCATAGCATTATACTGGTATGCAGGTAAACAAGTTTTGAATCTCTAAGCATGGACTATTTAACACAATTGCCAGATAGAATGAACTGCTTAAATCTGATTAGATGTATCCATGACGTTTACCGTATCTTTCAAGAAACATAAATTCTAACTAGACTTCCCCATGGCATTTAGCTTTGGCAACACAAAGCTCCTCACTTTCAAGATAATCACAAGTAATACCTTTATCTTGTCCAAATTCTTTCCAGCGAATGCAATCTGATTGGACGCGCCAAGTTTCCATTTTGCCTGCTGCTTCAGTATAAAACAAATAAATCAGGTGGCATTGCTTCTAATGCAATCAACAACAACAACATGCCACAAAGTCTATAAAGAGTCTCCGCCTAAGCGGGGTAAGGGGGTGTAGGATCAGATTACAGCCAAAGGATCTAAGTTCCAAAACCGATTTGATCACTTCCACTCTCTATATTTCAAAATTTCAACAAACAAACCACACACTTAATTGCTTGATGCAAAGAAAATCCAAATTAATCCCAACTGATTATAAATCATACAACAAGATTTCATTAAAGCAGATGTGAACATCTATTAAATCATTACACTTCAATATAAAAGTACTTAATTGAGTATGTATACAAAATTTTCCTTTTGCCTTTATTAATTAGGATTAAATCATTACACTTCAAAATGATTACTAAAATTTATACAGACAGAAGTGCCAAGAATTCAAGATAATGAAAAGTATCATGTTGGTTAAAAAGACTGTACCTTTAGATAATCTTGAGAAAAAAAAGAAGGGGAAGCAGAAGAGGCAGAGACAAGAGAGAGCATTGTTGATGCCATTTTTCTTTAAGACAACCTGAGAATGATCATATAAAAAGCGTACACAAATTGTTAAATTGTCATAATTTGATTTGTCATGATTGGATGAAGAACAAATCAAGAAGAGAAGTTGGACAAATTAATGAAACATGAATGAGGATGAAGATAAAGTTACCACAAGGCTTGCAATTTAGTAGCTGTAAGAATGGGATCTAAGCTAACTTCGGAAAAGATCGATATCAACGAGGTTTATAAGACATGATTATATCGTCTCTATAATCATCATTAATGATCAATAGTACTCTATCCGTTCTTTTTTAGTTGTCCTTCTATTATTCTTACATTGATTAATGAAGAATAAAAATAATTAAAAATTTTATTGGAAATATAAAATAATAATAGATTGTCGTTATATTATTTGAGAATATTTGATAATTTTAATATAAAAGTAGGTACAAAGATACATTAAAAATGTAAACAATTTATTATATTAGAATGATAATTATTTACAAACAAAAATTTAATCTAAAATAACAAATGGGAAAAAACAGAGGGAGTATTTTTTTTTTTGTAACGAAATACCCGCAATGATTTTTGAGTGTGCATTTGCTAGACCTCATATGTGAGAGACTCAATAAAGAAAAAATTGAACTCATGACTTCGAGACAATCTCACCTACTCTACTAAGATGAACTTTACGAGTATAATTCCTTAAAATAATACTGTACTAGTATTATATTTTTTACCTTGTAAATATAATAAAATAAATAAAATATCTTCATTATATGAGGCTCGATTCGGTTCTAAGCTGGAACGAATCACATTAGCCCCCAATTCATTTAATCCAATTCACTATGTAAATGATCCAACATATTCATTTATGTGTTTGTCATTAGACGTGTCAACCGAACCGGGCCCAACCCTTTTCTTAGAGGGCCGAATAGGGGTCGAGGGTAAGTACTAAACCATTATGCCAACTTGATTACTTGTTAGTTTTTATGTTATAATTAATAATGTTATCTAATTATCTAAATAAAATCATAACATGTATCAATATATTATTCTTTAAAACAAAAAACGTAGTTTAGTGTTACATTATATATTACTTAATAGTATGACAAATTATCTTTTAATATTCTTATAAAATTGTTTAATGTTACATATTATTAAAAATACAAGATATATTACTATATTAATATTTAAATAGTAAAGTATATTTGTCATTATAAACTATTTCATGATATGATTGATATGGTTCAATTTAATATATTATTATAAGAGAAATTAAGTTATTTACTATATAATTAAAATATTATTGGTTATTTACGAATAAGAACACGAGATGCAATTATCTATTATTCTTTAAGCAATTTAAGTTATTTATTATTTAATAGCATACTATTATAATACTCCCTCCGTAAAAGATTGCTACATTTTGACTTCCATGATCCACAAAACACAATCTAAAACGTAAATATTTCTTATTTTACATGCGAAAAAATTAGGCTTAAATTCTGACAGGCCCCTGAACTTTGCTCATCTGGTCAATTTGGCCCCTGAAGTTTGAAAATAGGTCTACTTGCCCCCTAAACTATCCTAACTGGTCATTTTGGCCATTTTCACCTTAAAATGAAGGGTAAAATAGGCATACAACAATAATAGGCATTACAAGTTAATTTAAAAAGTAATATAAAATTAATATTAAATTATTAAATAATAATAAACCCCCACCCACCCCACCCTAAAACCGTTCACCATTGATAGAACCTGCAAAATGTCTTTATTATATTTCATTGGGGGTTGGGGACGACGGGGGAGGGGGATTATTTATTTTATTTTATTTTGTTTTTAATAATTTTATTTTCTTTTAAAAGAGCCCTAATATATTTTCTTTATTAAAAGTGACCCCAAAATGTCTATTATATACTAAATTCCTATTTTGTCCTTCATGAAAAGTTAAAATTTGTTAATTTGCCACTGAACAGTTATGAAAATGGCCAAAATGACCTGTTGTGAAAGTTCAGGGGGCAAGTAGACCTATTTTCAAACTTCAGGGGCCAAATTGACCAGATGATCAAAGTTCAGGGGCCTGTCGGAATTTAAGCGAAAAAATTATAAGAAGTTGATATTTCAAAATATATATTGAGACGAATCTAACAAGGCTCCACATGACTATATTTTATCTTACCGTTTAATGAGCATTCTTGATCAAACTTTCTAAAGTTTGACCACAAAAGTCAAAATGTATCAATCTTTTAGGGACGGAGGGAATATTTAAAGTAATAAGTAATAACATTTATTATATAAAGAATAATATACTAATGTATTTTATGCTTTGTATATACACTTATATTTTGTAAAGACAAATTTAATATTGAACAACTTTTATAATATCATTAAGAAAATTTATTAGTCTAACTAATTTGTAATATAATGATAAATATTGTTATCTTTCAATAGTATGTATTATTTGGCACAAAATATAATCAAGTATAATACAATTGTGATATAGTGATAAATGTTGAATAATTTAGTGAGTTTAATAATACTAAATTACTAATACACAAAATAACAAAATGGGAGCATGGCTCAATGGTTAGTGTACTATTTATCAATAAGCGTGTTCAAATCCCCAAGCAACATTTCATTTTTATTGGTGACAAAAAAAAAAGTTGGACTGATACGGTATACAGTTTAGACCGCACGGTATACCGTAAAGGCCGGTATGCCCGATTGAAAAGGGCGTCGGGCCGAATAGGGGCCTAAAATTCCTTAAGTGGCTGGCCCGGCAAGGGTGGCTGGGCCCGTCCCAGATTCGTTGGGGGCCGGGCCTTCTGTTAACTGGCCCGGCCGTCCGGCCCGGTTCGTTTGACACGTCTACTCAGGCTAATCTCTCTAGCCATACACATAATTACCGTGTTTGGAAATATCTTCCACGATCTGTTAATGTAAGCTGGCTTATTTTTATTTATAGCAAAAAAACAATTGAAACAACAGTAAGAGGTGTTACAACAGTATAGCTATTTCTTGTCAGGTTGTGTTAGGTTCCACGAAACGGCCCAATAAGAGCACCAGAGAAATTATGGTAGACCCTGTCCCTTAAAATCTGAGGAGCAGATTTTGTAGGTTTGCAATATACTCCGTTTTAAATAGGCAGTGTGACTTGTGATAATAACGATGTTGAAATTATGGTTGTGACTTTGCAGTGTAAGGATGTTGAGTGTTCTCAAGCTCTTATGTGAGAACACAACCAAACAAGTTGTTAGTTTTTGCAACACTCAAGAAGAAGTTAAAAAGGTAACAAAATGGATGTCAAACAACCATGGAAAGTATCATAAGTGCCCAAAATAACTATAAACATCAATTTACTAGTATGATAGATTAAAATTTCCAAAGATTTTTTACGAAACATTCGAAAAGTTTCTATTTTCAGAATTATGAAAACGAAATGTTTATAAATTCATAATCAATTTTTTTCGTAAAAATAAATTTAAGTTTTCAATTTTTCTTAGAAATATAGCTACTAATTAATTGTTTTTGGCAATATACATATATATAACATATAACTCAAACATTTAAGTATGAGATCATTACAATTGTCTATTTATTTGTTAGATCTAAATTTTAAATTTGTTTAAAAGTAATAACAAATGATGTAATTATCTTACATAAAATTTTAATAATTTGTTAACATCTTATTTCAAGATTTTATATAACATTGATTTCAAAAAACTTTATTTTATTTTTATGTTAGTTTATAATTATATATATAAATATAACATTTATGTTTATTCAAATTTCTTTTAACAATATATAACTTTTTTTGATTTTTTAATTTTTTTTACATCCTTTATATAATATTTTTGAAACGTTTTTTAGTTTTACATCTTCGAAAAAAAAACTTTGAACTATGTGTATATATTCTCCAATTTATTAAGTAGTTTCATTTAATTGATTAACTTTTGTAATATACTTTTGTTGCTTTTTGATTTTTTGAAACATGTGTTTTAGTTTATTGTGCTTTCAATTATTTTTAGTTGCCGAAGTAATAAATTAAATTTTTTTTATGTTGTTGAAAATAAAGTAAATGATTAATAAGAAGGAGAATGAAAAAGAAGTTAGATCGAAAGAATGGATGAATTGTTCCTTTTTAGGACTATTAAAGTATCATGGAATCGTCAATAATTATCATATAGTAAGATGTTATATAAATTGAATAGATTACATATATATACTTCCTCCGCTTGAAAATATAGAATTTTTTCGTGTTTCCTTGTGTAAAATGGAGGGAATATTATATGAGTATTAATTTTTATGTTTCCTTATGTTTACCAAAATTTTACGACATTTTCATTCGATTTTCACCTTTTTACGAAACATTTCTTTTTTTTAATCACCCGAAAATCATGTTCGAAACCAAATTTTGAACCTTGACTAGTATTAAACATATTCAGTTACATATATTATATAGTCAAACATATAGAAATTATATTTAATAAGACATGTTCAAAATTTCCCCTCATTTTCAAGTTCAGTCACTAGTAACTACCTCAATAAATTGTGATCTATATATTCTCCTCAAATTCCATTCATTTTTTGCAGAAACACATAAAAAAAAATCCACAATGGCTTATACTTGTAGCAAACAGTTTCAACCTAGAAGAAACGGTGAGAATTCAGAAGGGTTCACTTGTGTATCTCCAATCTCCATTTTGTCTTGCTGGATTAAGACTAAAAAATCCAAGAAACCAACAACTAGTAAAAAGCTAGGGGAAATCGAAAAGTTTGGAAGTTTTGATGATGATGAAAAGAAGATGGAATCTGCAATATTGGATCCAAACTATGCTGAATCATGTCAGAGTTGTACTCCAGATGATGATTCATCAGGTGATGCATTGCTTCCTTCTCTTATTGCCATATAACTCTGTATGCATGCTAAATTCGGGTCAAAACTCGAGGTCGTGTTGATCAATATACTTTTGCGTTATTGTTATAATTTACTTTACATTTTCTTTGACATTCGTAACTGTTCAAAAATATAACATCGCGTTTTTAATATACTAATATCGTCTAACATTGTGACTGTTGCTATTCCAAGTTTTTTCCAAGAAAAGATCGTCGAGTTTTTCCAAAAGCCTCGTCTAAGTAAGCCTCATTGACATTTGGTTATGGTTTATACATTCAGGAAATCTGGAGGAGGTGAAATTATTTAACTTGGGAGTTGGGTTTGGACTAGTGTATTTACTTGCTCAAAGTAAAGATGAACTGAACAAGATCAAAGAGTTGCACAAAGAAATGGAAGTTGAACTTGAGAGTTTTAAAAAGAGATTGGTAGCTAATGATGGTGTTGAGAAGAAGAGGATTAGTTCATTTCAAGAACTCGAATCTTCGATTAATATAAAAGATCCACAGATTAGATCTTTCATAATAAGCAGACAACAGAGTAGGAAGAAGATGAATCTGCTAGAGGAAGAACTTAAAGCTGAGTTAGAACATCTGCAACTCCATATCGAATCCGAGACAATGCTTTATCAAGAAGAGAAATATAGTCAGGTATGGTATTTCCTGTTACACTTATTTGATCACTGCTATCATGTTATGTCTTTCTTCGATCAATCCGGCAATCTGACCTCTTATCCCGTTGAGGCGTAGTGGCTGAGTTTAAAAGAGATCAAAGGGGGCGATGGTCCTCGTTAACTTTGACCCTTTTTTTTGAGTAATTATTTCACAGAAATATATATAGATATGGATACTAAAAAATGTCACTGCGTAGGCAGGAACCTCTTTAGAGGTATTGGAGCATATCGTCGTATCGTGTACTGATATTTTTATTCAATCATGTCAGATTATGGTTAAAGAAACAGCAGCAGAAGGAACTTTGTGCAGAACAAATTGTGGAGAAATAATTGATCATCCTCCCCAAGTGATCCACAATGAAGAACAGTATGGAGTTTGTCCACATGAATTGGAGAGCAAATTACATGAACTTTTGGAAGCTAGACAGCAAGAGAGGATCAATGAGCTTGAAGAAGCTTTACTTTTAGCAAATCATAAAATTCAGGAAAAAGAAAGAGATCTTTCCTGCTGGAAAAACACTGCAAAGATGTTTCTCCAACAAGTTCCCATTCACAATGAAAGGCAAGCATTGACACACCAGTAAAGGTTGGCATTGCATGTCCCGAAGGCACCAGTTCGAAAAACGAGATAAGACTAGGTACAAAAGAATCTTTAGGTCACTCGACGCATCCCTGCAATTGAATCTTTAGGTCATTCGTTATGACCCTATGATTCACATCAAAGCTTTCATCGATTAAGTACTTTCTTTCCTTTTTCTCATATCGTGTGTATTATCTAGAAGTCATGAGTCGGAAAAAACAAGATAAGATTACGTTCAAAAGAATCTTGAGTTAATTCGACGCGTCCCTATGGTTCGTAGTTGGACATAATATGTGTTTCATTTTTTAGTACTGTAGAAACCTTGTTGTTGAAGAAATAAATGTTGGCATTTCGAAATGTTATGGTAGATAGCAGAAATTATTGAGAGCCGCAAGCAATCATGTCTGCCAAACAAATGTGTCAATCACAATCTCTTGATGATGATTGATGAGCATAGCAATTAGCAAGACATAGTTTATTGCTATATTGTGATACTCGTGACCTATCATAAATGAGCTCAAAATTTAGCAGCAATAAGTACTGCTACTACTGCTACTACATTCTACCAGTGTGGTCCTCTTGTTTGCGGTTTTCTTCTTGAGGCAGTGAACTATTTAAGCACAGTGTCGATTATAGTTGCTCGTTCAATAATCTAGTGATATATGATCCAAATTTCCAACTAGGAGGCGTCGGATTGAAACCTTGTCAAGACAATGTGGCTCATATTTTATTCTAACAGTTTATTAGTTATAATTTCTATATTCATTATTTGTAATACGATTATTTTTACACCTTTATCGCTAGTCTACAAATAAAAAAAAGAAAGAATTTTATCTGCTATTATTTTATCATTTTTTTTAAAGTTACAAAATCAAAATATAAGCAGTATTTTTTTCACTTATTTCGGCAAGGACTCTTTAACTACTTACCTTTCATCTAATAAAAAAAGGTTTGAATACTATGCTATACTTCTCAAGTCATTGCTTGATTCTTACTTTTGTGTAACATCTAGAGATTTAAAAATTTATTGTGAACGGTATGAGCCTAAATTGTGAAAATAATCTCAAATAATGATCAGTTATACTTCGATCCTCAATAGTTACAATCTCAATATAACATTTTGCGCTTGATAGTGACACAATTGTTACATATCGATCCCAACTAACTTTTCCGTAAAAAAATGTCACTATCGAAGCTCAAAGTGCTTTAACTCAAGAAGATATAGGATCGACTTATGCTACACATGGAAACCCAAAGATTTAAATGTCTTCCATATAAGTATCTAGTGTTTTGAAATGTATCCAAACCTTATGGTAAATGACTAAATGTTATTCAGGTAAGTGAATGGATTTCAAATACTCAATTCAATTTTGTAGAATTCAAAAAACTTAGGTATTTATTTTGACAATGAATCCATTAAATACTGCATTATATACCCACTTGATTTTCAAATGCAAAGAAGCTTCGATGGATATGTCTTTAAAGCTTTGGCAATGAAGCTGACAAAACTATTAAATGTATTTTCAAACTAAAATATAGATGATATTCTCTGAGAAAATGACAGCTTAAATTCAACTTATTGAAAGGGAAACTCATCAGACAATATGGAACAGACAATGCCTAATACCGTTCATTTGAATAAATGAAGTCATTCTCTATGAGATTAAATGCACAACTGCACTCTGATATCTTACCCGAAATCTAAGAAGAAAAGTCGAAAAACTCATGGTCTACTAGTGCTTTAAATTTACATCAGACAGACGGCTCACGTAGAGCAGTGGGCAAGATAAGTTCAGGGGTAGCTTCCCCAAGTGGCGCGGTGTATTGATCAACCATGTCCTTGGTTATGTCCTCGAAGCGTGGAGGGTCCCACTGAAGGCAACATAAAATTTATAATCAAATACATATATAAGAAACAATTTTATCAAGGGTGATAATGGTGTGAGTTTTATATATGTACCTTTGGAGCAAAGTCCTTGTCAACTAATCGAGCACGAATGCCCTACAAATGTCACGAACATCATAAAGTTAATCATAGATAGAATCGAGTTAAAAAATGGTCATTGTTTTATACTTTTGCAGCATTGAGCATTCTCAAGTAATAAGTACCTCGCTAAAATCATTCGACACCTTCTTGGTAATAAAATTCATGGATATCCGATGTTCACGAGCCAGACACTGATCAAGAGGTTGAAATCTGCCCTCCCTGATCTAAATGAATAGGAAAACAAATCAACTAACTGGAAACTCATAGTTCAGAAAGGACTACTGAATAAATAACCAGCTTACAGATTGCAGAGTGACTTTCAAGCTCAATGGAGATGCTTCTTTAATCTTTGTAAGTGTCGTAGTAAACCAATCATTATGGGTCTCGGCTGCCTCCCTTTCCTGTCATGAATTGAACCAGAAACCAAGCACTGTAACAACCAGGTCTAAGCAATATGAAAACGAAAAACATGCAAAACAAGCCAAAAGTTACCCAAGTCCAAGAGTTTGAGAGACGATTTCCAAAGAAGGTAAAATTTCAGGAAGCATATCGAGAAGGGTAGTGAGGTTCATCAAACTGATGTGTATAAACAAGACAAGGGAGGAACTCAAAGAATAAAAGATGATCAATCTCAACTGCAACACAACGATTTTACGCCAATTAAGCTTACCAGGGCCTCCACGATTTCTTCCATAGTATCATGGCTGAAACATTTATCAATCAGCTCCATTCTATATCATCAAAAAAGACGAAAATGGAGTAAATGAGAAATTCAGCCACTGCCAAAGTATCTGATTTCATAAGTGAATAGCATAGATGTGAAAAAAGAGAGGTTCACAGGCGATGTAACTAATATAAGATAATTTCTAAAGTTACAAAAAGAACAAACAACACAAAAGAGTACACAAGAATACAATAGCTAATAGTACAGAAACACCAACTCTACGCAAAACATGATCTCCATTTTCTTGGATTATTATTGCAAGTAGAAACAAAAGAACCCTCTCACTAGTAGAAACCAGGAAAAAGGATGAAGTCTAAAATTGAGGAGCATTACTAGAACCAAAATGAGATACCAAGTGCCAAAATATTATGGATAAATGATGCTTTGGGGCATGTGAGGACTTGAGGCATACATTAGATTCTAAACACAGTCAACCCATCAGTGTTATGGTATCATATCAATGTAAAATAGGTTGAAAACCCGTTCTTAATTACAGTGAATAATTCTATCTCTAGAATAATCTAAACAAGATTTAGATGTCCTTGATGACCAGGAAATACTAGATTAGAGTAATTCACTGAGCGCTCTTCTTTACGAAATGATTATCCACTGACTTTGATTATACCCAACACAGAATCGGTTTGTACCAGCATTTAGTTCAGTTCTTTAATAGGGATATGTGACAAACTGCTCCATTCTGATATCACCCTCCCATATACTTCTCCTCTACTTTTTATTGCTTATTCTCATAATTTGACAAATTCCCCATGGACTCTAGAGATCTGAAGCCTAGAATAATACTTCTCTTACAGCTCTGAGCTTGCAAAGATATTCATTGTTCCCAACCCATATGAAGGTCTGAGGATGAAACTACTAAAAATACAGTGAAGCAAGATACAAACTTACTTATGAAGCACACTTGAAATGTCAGGATACACAAGGTCCCCATATTGAGCAAGAGAACTCTCAATAACTGAAGGATCGTCTGTTATCAATTTGGCAATACGTTCTTCAATCCAAGGAAGTCTCTGTTAGAAAGAGAATGTCAACGACTCTACAGAGGTAGCGAATTTTAGCAAATTAATAGCAGTTAAGTATATAATTACGAACTTCTTTCAAGGAGAAGTGAGTCGCAAGGCCACATGCAATCATTTCGACACCATTTAACTTCTCCCCAGTAAGAGCCAAATACTCTCCTGCAAAGTGTAAGCGAATTATAAAATCTTCGTTGATATTAACAATACTATTATAAAGATCATGATCATCGTTGTTTATTACTATTATGTAACTTTTTAAATCAATGGAAACATGATGCATATTGAGCATGACTTGTGCACAACATTACACAGATGATCATGAGCAGGAAATATATGGGATACATCTGAATATTAGCACTACAAAACGCCCCAAAATTTGTTACGTGCACATACACAGCTAGTGAGATCCACTTCTACACATAGCTATTTTAGAATAGTAGGGTTTCAAATATTTAGAGATGAAAAAAATGGATCCAGACTCAATTCAGATTACCTAAATAACCAGGAAGTCGAGACAGATAATAAGAAGCACCAGCATCAGGATGAAAACCTATTTGGGTCTCCGGAGATGAAAATACCTGCAATTATATTGACTCGATTTAAAACTTTAGACCCTGTACCATGGGGAACCACAAAACCAAAAAGAAAAACAAAATGAAAAAGAGAAAGGCACTATGGAACTGGCGCTGAATTTAACACCCATATGTAAATGATTAATTGATGTTCACATCTAAGTTCTTAGCCTCTCCTTGTGATTCGGTGTAGCTGATAAGTCATGTAATCAAGCAAACATACTCGCCGATGCATATATTCATGTCACTACACTGACATCCACGGGTTTCAAGAGTCATATCAATGCCTTTTAAAAGTGATGCAACTTAATTCTTCAAGTTCAATTACATAAAATAAGCTACATTCTTTTTACTGGAGAATCCACAAGAATTCCCGACATGTTAATGGCACCAAAATCCATTACACAACAAGTTGACAAGTCCGAATATTGACGATTTTATCTATAACTAGTGCTTATACTTCAAATCAGTGTGCTTCTCATCAGAAAGTCATCATTGCTCATAAGGCGAATCATAAAGAAAATATGAAGTACAAGGTATACTACAAGTCTTGTACTATTTAGAAAGCTGAGAGAGAAAGCTGAATCTTGGTGACAGTTGCATACAGTTTTATCAGTGACGAGGCGGAACATTCCAGAGAGCGAAATACCTGCCCCGCTTCCCACTGTGATACCATCCATGATAGCCACCTGCACAAAAGGGTAAAGATGTTAACTTCCGCCGCTTGGAATGATGTGAGCAGAGCATTATGAAGGAAGTGCTAGGAGAGAAAGATGAAAAATAAATATTTTTTCCGCCAACTGCTGAGGACTGATTGTAGAAAGTAGCAATATAAGAAACAATAAGAAAAAAGCAGGCATCCACTGAATGATATTTTCATTCCTTGTTCATTTTATTGGTGGTACAAAGGGGTGGGGGAACAAAAGATTGGTCAGAACAAAGACAAATAACATTCTGGAATCAGGTGATGCAAATGGCAGTCATTATATGTAATGTAACCCATTGCAGAGGGAAGTTAACCACCAAATTGTGAGCTTGTGATTTTTTCAGTATGAATATTGTAATACCAGCACAAAAAACAGAATTCATATATGTTTGAGTGATTAAAGATCAGCAATCCACTTAAACTTATAGAACTGAGAAGATCGTCCTAAGAAACAGAATAGCATTCTCTATGAATTATTGTATGAAAGGAACAATCGTTGAACTTAAACCTAATGGTGCATTACTCCAGTCCCGAGAGAGTCAACATATCAACCTCAGAACTTATGATAAGACGTTGATATTTATGATTCTAAAGCCAACAAAGTTGATAGGCTTTTTAACACTCCAAATGTAGAGCAGTGTTAGATATATAACTAACACTAGCCCCTAAATGCTATTAATCTTGAAACTGTGAGACAAACATCCAACTGCGAATAGTTTAACTAATTTCACCAAATAAAGCTATACTCTGTGCGATTGTGTTCAGTCTTTCTGATGCTATTTTGATTAAGGACACGACTTCTTTTGACAGAGTCCTCTGTCCAGAGCTGATCATTCTACTGCGGTAGCTAAAAGTAAGTTGCCAGAATTAATTCAGACATGCCTGCTATCAGTGTCATGTGCCTTGTTATTGTTGCATCGTTCGCAAAACTTATAGTCTTCTCCATGTAAAAGATCATTGCGACAGCTAAGCTTTTATGCAGATTTCTATATCTCATCTTTAAGGACATCAACATCAATATCACATGCTCATTGAGTGTTACATGTCATTAAAGGGCTAAATGAGAATAATATGTAGAACAATAACAAACCAACAATACTTACATGTGGCTTCATATATGTTGACAAGAGATAAACAAATTTATACAGTGTCTCGAAGAAAGCTTTGCATTCTTCAACCTTTCCTGCAGATAACCATAGTTTGAGACATCTTGTGACGGCAGGGAAACTAGTCATGCTTCAACATGAAAGCACCTAGATCATGAGTTTACAAGAAATCCCCAAGCTGATTGGCCTTATGATTGTGTACTCAATATGCTCATGAACCTATAGTTGTTATGTTGCTACCTTGCTCTACTTTCCTCTAAGAATAATAAATAAAATTGAGCAAGAAAAAGCTCTAGACGTTTGTTTAGACAAAAAACGTAAACATGTGTAAGATCATAGTATGTTATGGTTACAAAAGAAAAATCTGATTCTTCTGATGTTTCTATCTCCTACCCAATGGGAATTGTTATAAGAATAATCAACAAATTTAATTCATAAACAAGCACACTGTGTTCAGTCAAATGCTATGTCAAACTATAGTAGTAACCAGCAATCATTAGCAAAGTGGAAATATGGTTGACAAGGAACATACTATAAATTGAGTAACCGGCGCTTTCTTCAAAAACTAAATAGCACCACAAATACAAAATAGTACTAACATTTAGATACTTACACACCTTCATTAACCAAGTGATAAAGCGAGACAACATCTGATCCCGAACAGAATGCCCTTCCACCACCCTATAAATAATCGAAAGAGCAACTCAATCTCCGAACACATCTACATTTGCAACGATAACCGACCACAAATAAAAATATTACAACCTCATATGTTAGCTGCAGAGAGATATTATATTTACCTTCATTAAGACAAACCCAATCTCCGAACTATCCTCCCAAGACTCGTACAGTTTATTCAACCTACCTGCCTATATCATCAAAACCACTATATTCAAAACTCAAAGCTATAGCCTAACAAAACAAAAACACATTAGAAAATAACAACAAAATCATAGAATAAGATACCATCGATGTGGATAAGGCGTTGAGCGAAGATGGTCTATTAAGTATTGCTGCCCTAGACTTAGCTCTTCCTTCAACCAAAACCTGCAAATTCAAGTACAACAACATTTTAAAAAGCAATTTTTTTTCTAGAACGATCTTGAAGTTAAAAAAGTGGGTTGCCTGATCTAAAATCTTCTCTTATATTTCCGTCCGATGGAGTCAAATATTCCATATGCTCTAGCTCTAAGATGTAATGGAACAAATCAAAATTCTTCACTACACTACCTACACTTATTATCTATTGTTAAGGAGTAAATAGTGTCTGTACTCCACTATTGGTCAACTCGAAAACAGTCTCCTTGATATCAGAGGGGTAAACAATCTTCCATTTTTAATCATAAACTAAAAATGGGTTGCCTGATCTAAAATCTTCCATTTTTAATAAAATCCAACACTAAAAAATCCAACTTTTTCTTAACAACAAGCTCGAGATCAAAAGATGAGTTGCCTAATCTAAAATCTTCCATTTTCAATGAATACCCACATTAGAAAAAACAATATTTTTCCTAAAAACAATCTGGAAACAATAAATGGATTGCCTCGTCCAACATACAAACACTTAGTAAATAAACATGCCTGTTCTTGAAGGGCATCATTGAGGGTGTAGCTTGGAAGAGCAGAGAAGCATTTGGTGAGATCACAACCCCTTTTTTGTTGCAAAGAATGCTTCAAACTCGATAAAAGCTTCAATCTTTGCATTTTCCTTTCGATTCTCTTGCTTGTAGAGAGTGAGAATTTTGGTATATGTTGCGGCTATTTTGGTTTCTTGAAATGAAGTGTTTTTGTTTTTCCTTTATTTTTCTCTAGTACATTTGAGTAATACGACTTCGTTTAAGCTACAAGGTCCCTAAACCCTAAACCCTCAAAAAATTGGATAGTGGTATTGATAAATCATGGATTCTAGGCTTAATTTCGATTTGGAAGGAAATATTTTATTTTAGGTAGGCGACTTTTTAATAATTTAATTAATACAGACAAAATTTTAATATGAGAATGAGATGAGAAAGTTTTTTTTTTTTTTTATAAATTAACGATGAGGTAAGTTTCGAACCCAGAACCTTCTAGTCACCAGCAGCAAGAGCCTTTTCCACTAGACTATTTGATTGACTGAGAATGAGATGAGAAACTTGAAAATCAACTCTTAGAATGACGAATATGAGTGCAATTACATTTTTGTTTGGAACTTCTTAAAATTTTATATTTTATTACTCATTGATAAACTTTATTTATATTCAGCTAGTCGGTCTTATGACATGCTTGTATCATTACATTCACGAGCAAAATAAATCGTAGCTCTAGCCACACATCTTTATTACGCTCTAGAGGTATCCTTCCCTTGTTAAATTGTCTACTTGATATAGAATAGAAATTATTTGTAAGGTAAATTTTAAAATGAAGAAAAATTATGGGGAATGGATTTGACATAAACATGAAATAAGTCCAAACCCAGTACCACTAGCTAATAGCCTTGGTAACTATATGAAATTCACACTACTAAAATATAGGTAAGTTACATGTTTTATGTTTTCACAAAATATGTAGTTTGTACAAAATGTAATGCTTGATTTTATCTTATTTTCTTATTATCGTGAAATATACATATTTATATTAAGATTTCGTTACTTTTTCTCGAGATAATAAATATATTTTCATCTAACATAGTATATATTTAAAAATCCATCAATAATCAATTTTTGAGCAAAATCAAACACTATACACTCTATTTTCATGGTTGTTTGAGGCCTAATCTAACATTGTACCTTTATATGGTCGGAAGGAAACTTGTTTATTAACAAATCAAAATAAAATGAAAAATTAATGAAGGTAAATTATTTAATTATAAAATACCAGGACATACACAACCCCTATCATGGATGAGTTGCATTTCTTCAGCCACAATTCTGTTTTATCTTCTTTTACTAATTATTCAACTTTCAGTGATTCACAAACTCACATAATTCATGTGCATGCATATACCAATTCATATGATAATAACATTGAAATTAAATTAAAGAAGTAAACAAAGTGGAAAATTAGTGAAGAAAATGCTAATGTAACACTCTAATTTCATCTTTTTTTATTTTCTCTGTTATAATACTAGGTCTCCATCTAGCTAGTTGTCCACTTGGAAGAAATTAATTGTACTTATTATGAAAATAATCTAAGTTTAGCTAACCTAAGCTAACTTGTACATGTTATAAAGTTAAGTCTTTATCAACTAGTTTAGAGATGATTATTGATATCAAAGTCCATTTCACCAATCCAGTCAAGACGTTTATAATTAATAAAAAATTATGTTGTAAGTTGAATGTTAAGTGAGAAATGAGAGTAACAAAGTTAACAATTTATATTCTTTACTTCAATTTATTTAATTATAAACAACTTTTCAATATACAAAAGCTTGAAATATTACTATATTATTCTATTGGTAGTATACATTTGTATAAATTCTTTTTTTTTTTTTGTCAATTTCAATTTTTATGAATATGTATTTGCTTAAAAAATGATTGATTGTTTTTGAAAAATAAGTGTTTCAAAATTTTGATAAAGAGATATTGAGCAACAAGTCTACTCTTCTTCTTATTCGATATATGCTCGATCAAAAAAGATCACTATAAACTCATCATGTCGTTACCATAAAAATATTCAAGACTTTTATATGATATTGATACATATTACAATTTAAACTTATCGCTCAATAAAAAAAAACGGTATATAGATAAACCTAAAAAAACCACTTACCACCATCCATAAAATCAAGCATTTTTTTCTGCCAAAATTAATTGTATTTTTTATTTTTTTCCTTTTTAGTAAATGGTACAGTATACATATCTACCAACAGCTTGAAGAAGACAAGTAAACTGTAAGCAATAAATTAAACAAAACCCAAATATTATGTTTATATATTAAACTTATAAAGCTTGAGTCTTTAATCTATTTATACCATTTGTGGATCTCAAAATCACACTTCTTGATAGTATTAGATTTTGTTGAAGTGAAGCTTTCCTCTTGAGCTTTCTTGGATCAACAACTATGGCAAGAGCTTCTGGATCTTGCCAGATCTCAGCAACCCTTCTCATTTTCCTCTTGTTTGTCAACATTGTCCACTCCTTTTACCTCCCTGGTGTTGCCCCTCAAGATTTTCACACGGTATCTTTTTGCATTTTTCATCTATTTTATCTGCATAGTACATATTTTAACTTAGTTTTTGTTGTTATAGGCAGTTAATGTAGTCTCGCATTGGTTGATTAATATATTACGACTAAACGTCTAGGCTTTATATTTATGATCAATTAGTTTTAGACTTTTGTAACGACCTCAAATACTCTTAACATGGTACCAGAGCAAGCACTAATATGCTGTCCAAGTCGACAGTGTTACACAGTGTGTGTGGAGGTATTGAGCACACAGTAATACCCGGTGAATTAATAAGTTGTATTAGTAAGGTCTGGATTTATTCATCTGTAATCAATTGGTTTTAGTTTGAAGGACTGTTAGCATTGTTATCTCTAAATGGAAATTGTTGATTTACTCGAGTATTCTTAATTTGGATTTTCTTGATCTGTTTTTATATGTGATAGTAAAAAAAAATTGGTGATGTATTTTTGAATAAGAATGAGAGAATTAGTAGACTGGGGAAAGGGTGTGCAAAGATCTAATATTTTTTTGAAGTGGTTAATTAGATTGAAAGATCTAATCTTTTTGAAGTGTATTTGAGTTAATCGGATTGATTGTACTTGGTTGTTAAGGTTGTATACTTTATTGTCATTATTACTTTGAGTCTGCATGTAGCTAATGGAAGTGTGTAGAACTGAAGTAATTTTTCTTGGTAATGATTCTATTGCCTAGTCATAATATTTTCTCACATGGGTTGTTACTTGTTACTGATGACGAGGGAGCTATCACTTATAGTATGCTTGAGGAGCGTTGTATAACTTTGCGATGCACCTACAACAGTTATATCTTAATCTTTGTATGATCTTGATGGGAATTAGTTGGACATCTACAATTGATAGCTTAGCACTTTAGACTTTTAATTATTGATTTGTGTACTTCAGATTGTACGTAAAGACATATACTAGTATACTACAGCTTATATTCGTTATACTTGTGCAGGGGGATGAGCTGAATGTGAAAGTGAACAAGTTGAGTTCCACAAAAACTCAACTCCCATATTCATTCTATTCTCTTCCATTCTGCAGTCCAAAAGTCATAGTTGATAGTAGAGAAAATCTAGGAGAAGTCCTTCGTGGTGATCGCATTGAGAACTCTCCTTATGTGGTAAGTTCTGGAAAATGGATGATCTGATGTCTTTGAATATTATGATTGCTTATTTGACTTATGCTATCTACACAACTGTGTTGCAGTTTCGTATGAGGGATCCGCAGACTTGTGCTGTTTTATGTCGGGTGACACTTGATGCTAAAACTGCAAAGCAGTTCAAGGAAAAGATTGAAGATGAGTATCGCGTTAACATGTACGTGTTTTCATTTGATCATATGGACCTCAAACTTGCTTTTTCTTATGCCTCTTCATTTAATGTGGCAGGATACTAGACAATCTTCCTTTAGTGGTTCCTATTCAGAGGTTGCAGCAAGATGCTCCTCCTGTTTATCAGCTTGGCTTTTATGTTGGACTTAAAGGAAAATATGCTGGTGTAAGTGTACTTCTGAGAACTCTCTTTTATTAGTATCATCTCTTTTACTGATATGTGTAGTTATCTACAGAGCAATGATGAAAAATATTTTATTCACAACCATTTGAGTTTCACTGTCAAGTATCATAAAGATGAGCAGACTGATTCGTCGAGGATTGTTGGGTTTGAGGTCAAGCCTTTTAGGTGGGTTATTAGTTGAATACGGCAGATTCTGTTTGCACCTCCAACGGGAACCTTTAATTTTGCTATTCGCATTACCTTCTAGATAATTATTATCACATGATACTCATGTTTGGTTGCTTTATACATCCAGCGTCAAGCATGCATATGAAGGGAAATGGAGCGACAATACTAAATTAACAACCTGCGACCCAAATGCAAAGCAGCCAATCACCAACTCAAATTCTCCGCAAGAAGTTGATAATAAGCAAGAGATTATATTCACATATGATGTTGCATACCAGGTAGGAGTTTAGTATCTGTGCTTGTATTTTGATAGTAGTAATGATATAGCTGAAGAGGTTCTTCAACAAGCTATGTTGCTCATGAAATTTACATACTGATATGACTGGTGAAGTTCACACACTAAACATTGTACGAATGACCTCAGATTACACAACTATAAAATCTAGTTAAATTTTAGGCCGAGGAAGTCTTATTTGGATTTGGTCTGCATTACAGGAGAGTGATGTGAAGTGGGCATCAAGATGGGATACCTATCTCCTGATGAATGACGATCAGATCCATTGGTTCTCAATTGTGAATTCACTAATGATTGTCCTTTTCCTCTCTGGAATGGTGGCCATGATTATGTTGCGTACACTCTACCGTGATATTTCCAGATATAACGATCTTGAGACGCAAGAGGAGGCTCAAGAAGAAACAGGATGGAAGTTGGTCCATGGAGATGTATTCAGACCCCCAAATAACTCTGATTTACTTTGTGTCTATGTTGGAACAGGTGTACAATTCATCTTCATGGTACTTGTTACTATGATGTTTGCTGTCCTTGGTTTCCTTTCTCCTTCAAATCGTGGTGGGCTTATGACAGCCATGCTTCTGCTCTGGGTATTCATGGGACTTCTTGCTGGGTATGCTGCTGCACGCTTGTACAAGATGTTCAAAGGAACCGAATGGAAGAAGATTGCCTTGAGGACTGCATTTTTGTTCCCAGCAACAGTCTTCGGCATCTTCTTTGTTTTGAATGGATTGATATGGGGAGAGAAATCATCAGGAGCTGTGCCATTTGGAACAATGTTTGCTTTGTTCTTCTTATGGTTCGGAATTTCAGTCCCACTCGTCTTTGTGGGCAGTTACATTGGGTTTAGGAAGCCAGCAATTGAAGATCCTGTGAAGACAAACAAGATACCTAGACAGATCCCAGAGCAGACATGGTATATGAACCCCATTTTCTCGATAATGATAGGCGGCATACTCCCCTTTGGTGCTGTTTTCATAGAGCTATTCTTCATCCTGACATCAATCTGGTTGAATCAGTTCTACTACATCTTTGGTTTCTTGTTTATCGTCTTTGCGATCCTCATTATCACCTGCGCTGAAATATCAATAGTGCTCTGCTACTTCCAATTATGCAGTGAGGATTACCTATGGTGGTGGAGATCATACTTGACATCAGGTTCCTCTGCATTATATCTTTTCCTATACGCCGTTTTCTACTTTTTCACCAAGCTCGAGATCACTAAGCCAGTTTCGGGAATGCTGTACTTCGGATACATGTTAATCGCATCTTACGCTTTCTTTGTGCTAACTGGCACCATTGGCTTCTACGCTTGCTTTTGGTTCACAAGGCTCATCTACTCATCTGTGAAGATCGATTAATTGATATATTGCACGCTGGTGAGCGGTGATCCTCTGCACAGAAGCAAGGAAGGTTTTACATAGCAAGAAGGGATAAAGTTGAGTAAGATGTAGAGAAAGGGTGAGCTTTTGTGTGGGGAGAAAATCATCTATTCGTATATTAGACTATTTGTACCTCATCTAGATGTAATTGTTATATTTTCCATTTTTGTAATAGACAATTGATAATATTACATAAAGTACTGTATTTCCAGATTACAAGTATTCTTTAGAAGAATTTTGTTGTTCGTCGATCCTCTACTATAAAGTACTCTGCCTTACAACGTTTTGTCTTTGTTATCTCCTCCAAACCGAACCTTATTTCGTTAACCGTTATTGAATACATAATATCGGGCGTTTTCAATCAATCATATGTTTGGATCATCTCCATTTTGCCGTCTCTGACGATCTTACAGAAAAATGTAACCATTCTCCTTTGTATTTTGAAACTATCTCCTACAAATGCATCTCATTCCCACCCGTCTATGCCCAAGATCCCAACTTCACACTTCCATTTTTGTCACATTGCGTAATAAATGGGCATCCAAAATGCAGTATTTCATTAACAATCCTTTCAAGGCCTTCGCTATGAGTCTCAATTTTTTACTTCCATACGTGAAAAGAAATACAAGTTATCTTCATATACCAAACGCTCGCCAATGAGTACTCCATCTTTAGAGTTGTAACCTTCCCAACTCAATCATTGATAATGGAATCATCAAAGATTTTACATTTGTGACCGTAACTCACTAAAGACCCCAAAAACAAAGAGAAGTACAATTATTTACTCCCTTACAATTGGGTAACAGATGCTTTTAATTATAGTGTTTATATTAAAATGCACGTGTACAAACAAGTGTTTGTACTAATATACATATGAACAACATCTTATCGATGTATCATCTAATGTGTTAACAATTTGGTTGACTAGTCTAAATGAAGTTTCGATGTTTAGAAGCATACGACTTGAGACTTCCGCTTACACTTCATACATACAGGTAATGAACAATAATTTACTCAGCCGGGCAGGTCATATCGATATTTTCACAAACAAGTAGAAAATCTAATGGCTAAAAACTTCAACCAAACTAACCGATAAAAAGAAAAAAGAACTGCATAAATGCATTTCAACGCTTGAGAAAGAACATCACAGCTTTTTACATAATTAGTCTTAATCCGTATTTTTGTCCTTCAAACTTGAAATGATTACCACTCTAACAGAGATAATACTGTAGCAAGGAAAAGTTAGAGACACATTCAATCTGCATCAAGAAACCAAAGAGCTACTGGAAAATCCAACAATTTAATAAAACAAACTTGCCAACACCTCACACGCACTCGTCACAGCCATGAGAGCAAGGGATAAAACACCAGCTACCTAATATTTGGAGATAAAGGTCCAACTTTTCGTGACACAAGATCTTTTGAAAGGACATCAAGAGCTTTATAGCAGCGAAACACTCCTCCTATGCAAATAGATGCACCACCATGAAACAAACAAGGTTGCGGTGATAGCTTATATGAGATCAGCCACGTTCATTGGCATCTCGTCAATTTGAGTACTGTAATATTGCTCGATATCTCTCAAAATCTTGATATCATCGCTTTTGACAAAATTTATAGCAACACCCTGCATAGCAATAAGACAATGCTATCATTAAGCTGACGAACATATATGGAAAGTATTTTGAGACACAAGCTTGTTTACTTCAATAAAGGTATACAAAGTATTCTGCAAAATATCTGCTGGAATGGTCGCTAGAAATGCACTATAGAGGTTAATAGCTTATGATTTATAAAATATTGTAAACCATGAAAAGAAAGGACATGCCTTGATTTAAGATATAACATCAAATATTATATTATTCCTGAGGTGATAGGTACGGCCACTATACGAGGCAAAACTATGTACACAATACCCAGTTTACATGACTATTATCAAACTAACTACATGTACAATCAGTTATCTTCTTATCTCTCATATCCTGAGATTTTGGATAGATAATAAACTTTATTCCTCAAGGGCACACAAAAAAGCCAGGAATACAAGTACTACAAATGCAAAACTATTACAAAACATGGATCAAGGACAATCAAGCAAAAACAACAGAACAGAGTAAGCAGGAAGACAAAAACATACCTTTCGTCCAAAGCGACCAGATCGACCAATGCGATGAATGTAGAGCTCTCGATTGTTTGGAAGGTCATAATTGATAACAAGTGAAACCTATGAAAATGAAGCGTAAGTACTTAGTGCTAGTCAACAAAGCTATATACAAATTGCATTGAAGAACTCCAATGGAAAAGAAAAAAAAATGAAAAATTGTCACGAAAAATGGGAGGTCTAAAATCAAAGATGTCTGACTTAAAAGTGATGAGGCAGTTGAAAACAGTTATGTAAGCAATGGGAACTTGCCTGTTGAACATCCAGCCCTCTTGCCCAAACATCTGTTGTGATAAGAACTCGAGTTTGACCAGAGCGAAATTCTGCCATGATTGCATCACGCTCCTTCTGAGGCATATCTCCGTGCATTGAAGACACTGTAAAGTTGCTCTCACGCATCTTTGCTGTTAGCCAATCAACCTGCAGCGATGGTAATATAAGCATTGAAGTCATCTGTCATTTTGTCCAGGATCCCCACAATAGTAATAATGGTGGTACAAAAGGTGAAATCAAAAGAAAAATTAACCATAGGAGACATAACGACTTCCAAAAATTTATAGAACCACCTTCCTTAAACATAAAACAGCCACATTGGAACAATACTCATCCATTTCCCCCCTTTAATTACCTTTCTCTTAGTGTTGCAAAAGATGACAGCCTGGGTTATTGTAAGAGTATCATAGAGATCTGTGAGAGTATCAAACTTCCACTCTTCTCTTTCTACAGCAACAAAGAATTGTTTGATTCCCTGAAATATAACACAATTAGTATCACGGGTCAAATTCCCTCTATTTGAAACCGAGTATGCTTTTTACACTAACCTCCAGTGTCAGCTCATCACGTTTTACAAGGATCCGTACAGGATCTGTCATAAACTTGCTTGTTATTTCCAAAATCTCATTGGGCAGCGTGGCGGAAATCAAAACAACCTGAAAAGGGAATCAAATCTGTGTTTTAACTGTCTGAAGTAAGAGAACAAAACTAAAGACATAAACATATGAAAATGGGCAGAGTTGAAGACTGGTTACATGAGCAATAAGTTTGAACTCCAAACTGAATAGTTAAAATAGAAGGGTTACCTGTAGCTCTGGTGGGAGATATCTGTAAACATCATAAATCTGATCCTTGAACCCACGGCTCAGCATCTCATCAGACTCATCCTGTTAGATTCCAAAAGAATAATGTAAGAAATGGATGAAGATGCAAAAAGTTTCTACTTAATAACAAAACTTGCTATGTAACTTCACCAGAATAAGTATTTTAATAGCTCTAGTTCGCAAAGTTCTTCTTTTGATCATATCACACACTCTCCCTGGAGTTCCAGACACAACATGAACTCCATGTTCTAGTTTTCGGATATCCTCGCCCACGCTTTTTCCTCCAATACATGCATGTGCTTGTACGTTAATGTAGAGACCAATAGCCAATATCACCTTTTCTGTTTGTGCTGCAAGCTCCCTTGTTGGTGATAGTATGAGGGCTTGTACCCTAGAGCAAATTCACAATTCAAAAAAAATAAAATAAGTAAGAGAAGAAAAAACCTTGCTCAATCTCAAAGTTATCAGTACCCATATATTCAGTTGAACCCAACTATCCAAATTTATAAGCTTATAACTAGAAATCACACCAAAGAGAAAGCACTGATGTCCTCTCAAACCACCCTCTCACAAAAGCTTCAATTATTTTGTAATAGACTTATTTCTATAATCTGAAGATGTGAATACAAACAATTAAAAAACCAACACTTCCAAACACTACAAATACTAAGATGTGAGTGATTGATTAGATATAAGTTGGAACATTTAACAGTATCAAACCTCCAGCTCTATCTCTACATGAAAACAAAACAAAATCTAAACATTACAATGAGCGTAGTCTTCAAGAATCGAAGTGGATTTGCTTGTCTAGTTAACTTTTGACTAGTCAAAATCAACAAACTTTGCATCCTTAATTTATACTACAAATAACTGACAACTGCTATCAATTGCTCTAATTTTAACTAAATACTATATAACCTATATATAAACATTAAGAAGTTCAAAACTAGATAAACTTATTGAGCCGGAGGAAGTAATAAATAAAGTTCGTCATTACTCATGCTTACAGAATAGTCAACTTTATTCCCAAATAAACCAAGCCAAACTATATGAATACGGGTCTCCAATAGTTACAGTATACAATAAATACAAACAATAATTAAAATATTAACAATTCATATATCTTCCACTAATAATATACAAAAACATAAAAGCAAATGAAAGTATTGATTTCATATTAAAAAATTACGAAAAGTTAACATCAAAAGTCAAAATTGGAAAACAAAACCTCAAATCAATAAATAATAAAATCCAAATAACATACTCAGACGATTTTGTATCGACGATCTGACAAACAGTGAGGGCAATCATGGAGCTCTTTCCCGTACCGGACTGCGCTTGAGCAATCACATCGCGGCCCGAGATAATCGGAATAACAGCTCGTTGCTGAATAGCTGAGGGTTTCTCGAAGCCGTGGTTGTAGATGCCTCGTAAGAGGTCGTCTTTCATCCCCATCTCATCAAAGCTCATTACAGGCTCGACGCCTTTTGAGGTGGAGAATTCTAAGGCTTCGTCGCCTTCAGCGGTCACACGACGGCCTCTGCCTGATGGCGCCGCCGCCATGGTGGTTGGGTTGGGGTGGGGGACGGGGACGGGGAGGAGTGTTGTTGAGAGGCGATAAGGGGAAAAGATCGATGGGGGAGGAAAAGTTAGCCCTAGTTTATCTTATTAGCTGTTTTATTTTATTTTGTTTTGTTTCATTTATTAGGACCGTCAACAAGGGTTATTATATCTACCATACAATAGTGTCTTAGGAGTAAGATTACTATTGTACCCCTCAATTACAAATGTTTTAAGGCTTCTTTAATGATTGTCGTTTGTATAATTTTTTTATTTTTCATTTGTCCCCAATATGTTATGAGTGCTTTTATATACATGTATATGTAAATCCATGCGTTCTATTAATATCAGTAGCAAATATTGTCTGGTCTATAATTTATATATTGGCTAGATCTTTGTTAACTTTTATAATTAGATCTAACACTTGACATACTATGTTGTAACACATTAAAAGTAGCTAATGGAGAAGTGCTTATGTTTATATTCATCGGATGTGGCAAGTGAGTGTCCAAAAAAGTGGTCCAGTCCGTGTGCAAGAAGATCTTTTACATCGATCTGAGTCACATCGAGTGACGATCAAACATTGTCTGACTAGCTACGTAGCCATTTCCGATCGAGTTTGGGCTTATTTTCGATAAGTCAAGCTGAGTCAACTCAAAAACCATTCATAATTACTGATTTCAGGCATATTTTAACCATTTTTAGGGCAAAGAACTAATGAAACCACCAATCAACATTTTTGATACCGAGTCAAGGTATATAATGTCGAATTCAGGCCCCTCAAAGCTAAAAACATCTTGAAAGCTTCCCTTTCGTTCATGGTCCTTACAATACACAACTGTATGCCCAACCATCATCATCTCACCTAGGGCTGTGAGCGAACGTAAAAGGTTCGATCTGGCTCGCAGTATTCGGTTCGAAATCAAACAGTTCGATTTAGTTCGGCTCGCATATCAATAGAGAATTTTTTCTTATTTATACTCTAAAATCCTGAAAAATCACTTCCACTTCATATCTCTTTATTTCCTATTCATTACTCATGAATCATCTCCCTCTCATCCGCCCAAATGTCCAATCGCATCGAACATTTTTGCAAACCGAACCAAACGTGTTCGCATAGTTCGCAATAGTTCGGTACGGTTCGAGCTCCTGCAGACCGAACTCAAAAGTAGTTACGTTCGGTCCGTTTACAGCCCTAATCTCACCCATTCAGAAATCCAGTCACGACTCAAGAGAAGCCTTTTCCCTTGAATTTTATGTTAAATGATTTAAAACATGACATAATTCCCAAAATTTTGAATTACATGATTATCATATATTCACATATCGAGAACCTGTCTTAAGGAATGGAGAAGAGTTTCTTTCTCTTGACCTATAAATTTTTTTATGTGTTATTACTTTCGTTTTTAGATGGAATCATTTTGATAGAGAAATGAGTCTATTATAGGTAGGGAAATGACCTTCTTCATCTCAAAATAATTGTCATATTATCCGTCCATCAACGTTAATTAGTATGTAACATTTGCAACGATTGTAACGTTCGTAAATGATTTGCAACATAAATATCTTATTAATGACCAATATAATGAGTATATTATTAATATAATAATACTTAAATAATAATATTCTTACATTTTCATCAAGCACGAATTAATTCCCACACAAAAATCATTGGCTCAGAGAGCACGATTCATCGTGATACCTCAAACCAATCATCAACTGCCAACAAATATGGTCATGGCTCCATTTCAACAGTTAGGTGCATGACTTATAAAGTTATAAGTTGAGGGGATGAGGGACGAGGGTTCGGGAAGATGATATTAAATGGGTGTAGTTAACTAAAAGTGAAGTATATTTATTAAGAAATGAAGAATACGAACTATTAAATTAACTCTCATTTCAAATTTTTGATTATAGAAAAATAAGTTTTGAAACTATAATGTTATTTAAAAGGTAGAAAAAAATAATGTTTCTTAAGATTAGTTCTCTATAATATAGTTCATGAATAGCATATTAATTCAAATAGATATGTATATAATATCATATATGTTAAATATTGATTGAGTATATTCAAAATTGTTACTCGGTATTCAGTTATTTATTTTATTATAGTCCTCGAGAGCACGGACAATCATTTCTCCGTTTAATATTGTTAAAATTGTATTTATGACATAACCAATCCGACCAACAATTTGTATAAAAATATTTCAAATTGGCTTATTTGCAAAAAAGGAAAAAATTGAAGTCGGTTAGTGACAGTTAGCAACCGCGTGAAGTTTCAGCATTACCTTCCAACGGTTATATTACTATGCCTATATATATCTCAAACTCCTCTCATTCACTTTACATACTCAATCCTCTTCTTGATTTTTCTTTCTAATCTGTTTTCTAATTGTTATTATTTTAATTCTTGATATTTTGTTTTCTTCTTATTATTATTATTTTGAGATTTTTTTGGTATGAATTAGGTTTTTTGGTTTGATTTATATAATTGGATTGAGTCTTACTGGGTTGAGAAGTGAACGAAAACGGATCATATATTTGTTTAATTGTGCTTTTGTTATTGTCATGATATGCCCCAAAAACATTGTCCGATTTGGTTGTCAAAGGAATTTTCCTTTTTCAAAGAATTTTGACCCAAAGAATTTGTGATTTGGTTTTGAAGCAATTCTGAAGATCGTCAAGACTTGTACCAGGTTTTTGACAAAATAATTGTCTGTCTTTTGAATCAATTTTTGTCCCTAAAAGAACATCAAATTGGGGTTTGAAACAATTGCCCCAAAAGATTGTGTAAGTGTTGAACCAATTTGTCCCCAAAAAGATTGTCCCGTTTGGTTTTGAATCAATTATGCTTGCCCCATTGAGTTTGAAACAATCGTCTTACAAAAAAAAGGTTGTATTAGTGTTGAATCAATTTATCCCAAAAAGATTGTCAGTTGTGTCCCCAAAAGATTGTCCGATCGGTTTGGAAACAATTGTGTCCCAACAAGGTTGTCCATTGAATTTGGAAAAACTTATGGTCCCAAAAAGATCGTCCCCAGTGTCGATTTTGTCCCGAAAAGATTTCGGTTTTGAAACGATTCTGTATGTATGTCCCACAAACACATTGTTATATACCAATATTGTCCCGAAAAGATT
>CM016562.1:7039343-7139343 GCA_003412495.2 Echium plantagineum | reverse complement strand
AACTCCTTTCAACACTAAATTCTTCATTTTTTGTGATTTACAAGAAGGCCATTGAGGCCAAATGGAACTCATGGGAGCAGTGAACCATCTTCAACTAGCTGTGGAAGATTTTCGATATGATCTTTACCACAGTTCTGCTGAGATTTCTTCATCTCCCAGCGGCATGTTTAGATCAGGCACAACGAAACCTCTTTTATGCGTTTCTGCAACTTTTTGCATCCCACAGGAATTCGCTGATGCACGTTCCTCTTTAATGGAATGTCTTAGTAGGATCGATTGATGAAGGGTAGTTGTTGATGCTTCCATTTGGCTTGGATGGTTAGGGAATAGAGCTTCCTGTTGGGTTGATGCCCCTGCTTCCGTTGATTGTTCATTCAAGTCCAACTGAAAAATATATTGCATAATCAAGTTAATCATCAGAGTTTCAGAACCAAAAATTTCACTACAGAGCATCAAGAAAAACAACCAGCATAAAAGAAGTCGCTCTCACCTTGATTCTCTTCGAATTACCGCTCCTGTTTCTTTGTTCCTTCAGGTTTACATGTACCGACTCCAAATCCTAAATACAAAGAGTGAGAACGAACATCAGATGAGCTACACGTAGATGCTATACGCAAGCTGAAGAACGAAGAATACTTTTATAACATACCCTCCTCTTCAAATCGAGCCTCTCCTTCAGAAGCTCAGTCTCCTCCTCCTTGAGTTGCGAGAAATTCTGCCAACGCGGAAGACAAATCATCAGTAACAGTATAGGACAGATGAATGCAGCAGAATCAACATCCACTTCTTCTATATCTCACATAAACTCAAACCTTGGGATTGCATACTAAACATAGAACAAGTAGAACTTCCAGAGGAGCTAAGATGCAAGAAAAATATAAGTACAACTAAACCACATCAATAAAGAAAATGGAGCAAAGCTGGCAGGTGATGAATGATGATAACCCCAAGGACATAACCACACGCAATCAAGAGGCAACAACACCCCACCAAACCCATCACACACTAAACAAGTACTAAAATAAATAAATAAATATCCAAAAACAAAAGAAAAAGTCAAAAAGAAGAAAAGACGAAAACTAGCATCTCTTTCCTGTTTTCCATTTCCCAATCGTTCCATAACCAGGGCCCCACACTCCTTCCATTTCAAGACAACTTTAACATTATTATAATTATCCTTCCATCACCAAAAAGATCCAATTTTTAAGCTTCCACATTAAATATTTTCTCTATTTATAAAATACCCATATTGTAAAAAAATATTATTTCATTTTGTTTATAATTCTGTAAACACAAGGGTACTTCCGTCCATCTGATAGAATAAAAGTCCAAATCAAACAGAAAAAAGTCCGTGAAAAGGAATAATTTCCAGATCTCAACCCCCCCCCCCCCTTCTCCCTTTCCCTTGTTTATGAATAAAGTTGGAATCTTTAGCAAAAATACTTTTCCCAACAAAAAGGGAAATAAAAAAGTTCCTGGTTTACCATTCCCATTAATTAATTGCCTTAAGAAAAGGAATAAGGTCACCACATAAAACAGAAGTCACCAAAATAGCCCACAAATGTTGACAATGTTTGAAAACAAGGAAGACAAACAAAAATCCTTTATCATCTTTTTATCTTCAAATTTCATTATTCATTAAAATAAATACTACACTTTTATATGCAATTTTTTTCATGAAAATTTGGAAGCCAGAAAAAAATACTACTACTAATCAATTAACGAAAAATGAACAAAAGTCTATTTCTGAAATACCGCTTTACACAAGCAGGTAAAATCGAAGTAAATTAAAAATGAAAAAGCTCGAGATTTTCAGTCAAACCAATAAATGTTGAATATCCAGTTTCCTAAATTTGGTAACATTTGAACCAAAAAAAGAAGAAAAAAATATTTATTGAATATATATGACGAAATAAATCCAGCTAGGATTTGTTGAAGAATGAAGATAGGACACGCATAAAACGAGTGGAAACTTCTGAAACTCACAAGGACAGTTTGGTCAAAATAGAATCAAATGTTTTTCTTCTCAATGTGTACTTGCCAGATCGGACTGTTTTCAGCTCCGGCGAAGTCAACGATTTGTGAAGAATCAAAATTCTCTAAAAGTATAGAATGAAAAACTCAAAAAAACAACTCTTTTCGTCCCAAAACAATTGTCCAGTTTCACTTTTCATTGTGAAAAAATAACCAATATTACCCTTGTTTTATTAAATTTTCATTTATCCAATTATCGAACACTTCCCAAAAAGTTGTCCAGTTTTTTTTTGGGAAATATATCCAAACACTCCATTTGTCTCAAAGAGTTGTCCAGTTTAATCTTTAATTGTGAATCAAACACTCCGTTCGACCCAAAAAATTTGTCCACTTTGATTTTGAATTGTGAAAATCATCAAACTTTGGAGCCACGTCCGAAGAGAAAAAGGTGAAGAGAACAAAATCATATATACAATCATACAAACCTTGGATCTGGAAGAAGACAATGGATCAGGCGTTGGACAGCTAACGCTAGCCTCATCGTATCCGCCCTCGCTGGGTGAAGCAGTACAGGCGCCACCACTCCACGAAAGCGGCGTTCTGGGACTGCATCTGGTGGCTGAGGCGGAGTATTTCCGCAAAGGAGTGGACCTGGGTTGTTTATGGCCCCATGCCAGTGGTGGAAGCAGCGGTTGGAATGGAGGCGGTAGAGGTGTAGGTGGGCGGTGGAGGTGTGATGAGGTAGTGGAGGAAGAAGGTTGACGGAGGCGGAGGAGGAGGTCGGCCACCATGTGGTCATCTCTATATGCCGCCTTCAGCCACCTGTCTCTATTCATTTTCTTGTATAGATGAATCAAAATTGAGCTTACGAAAGTCAAAATTGAAAAAATTGTGAGAATTATTTTGGTTGGGGGGGGTAGAAGAAGGAGATAGAGGTGGCGGAGAAGGAAGAAGAAAAATGAGGGTGTGAAGAGTGATGAATAATATATATACAGAGAGATTAATGAATAAGGTGCGATTATTACGTGTCTCTTTATCTCTTGCACTAAATCTCTATTCTCCAGATTGATTACTTTAATTAATTAAAAAAATTTATCATTATATTCGGATTGGAGGTTCTTTTAAGAATTTTTCTCTTAAAATTTCTATTAATGCATTAATTACACAATTTGACTTTTAGATTTTGTATAAATTGTATAATAGTCTTTTAGAGATATCTTAAGAGAATAAATGTTAGTATAACCATAACATTCTACATTATATTCCGAACATTTTTTTTTTTTTTTTTTTTTTTTTGGGAACTTAGCGATGAATATAATAAATAAAGAATACATAATTGTCTTTATCGAAAATGGTAAATGAGAAAAACTGGCCACTTCGGCCCAAACTGATAATCGAGCTCTAAAACGGTCCATCCTATCTAAGTGGATGACCGGATCAATAATAAAGCCCACGCAGGAACCCCAGCTTGAAGCCAAAGCCCTAGGTTAAAAGAACAACCCTATAAATATATACCCTGCCTCCTGAGTTCATTAACTCAGCTTCATTAATTTTCATCTCCTTCCTGGAGAAAAGAGGTAGTCGAAACGTTTTCCTTTAAACCAGCTCGAATCTGATAACTTTTAACACTTCCTCTCTATGAAAACATCTGCATTCTCAGTTGATCTTTATCCTGGGAGTTGCGATGTGATGCGGGCTAGCTCGTCCGTAGCATTTCTCTGGTTGTGAGCAAAAACCTCCGCCGCTCTAGCAACCTCTTCCGGTCTCAGACCCGGCTCCATCTGAACCGCCTTGTTCCTTTGGTGCCACACGAACCATAAGCTGGTCAACCATGCATACAGCTTGTCGGGAGGTAGTTTTCTCCAACGTAATTCCAGTAAGTCTCGAAAATCCCTACACCTTTCTCTTATCGGGTAGATCTGGAGATGTTGTTCTGTTGCTTGTACAAATTGACATGTTTGGAAGGTATGCATGGCTGTTTCTTTGTGTTGGTGACATAATAGACATAGATCTTGAACTTGAACCTTCTTTTTAATCAGATTGTCTGTAGTTGGGAGGTTATTATGAATGAGCCTCCAAATGAAATGTTTAATCTTCCCTGGTAAATGCATGTTCCAGAACTTTTTGAAAAAACGGTTGGTATGCTCACTATGATGTACCCCCTGAGGAGAAACCCCTTTTTGATCACTGTATGCTTTATATGCTGACTGGACCGTGAAACGACCCTTGGCCGTGTGTGGCCATAGTGGTCGATCTGCTCTGTGTAGATGTCTAATGGGTATTTGAATGATCTCCTGTACATCCATGTCCAAAAATTGAGCTTTTAGTGCAGTTAGATCCCAGGTCCCTATTGCCATGTCTATAAACTGGGATACGGTGCTCTCTTTTGGTCTATTCCGCTTCGTCTTTTGTGTAGCAGGGTTGGGGTTTACTGTATATGGTTGCTTCGACCATGTGTGTTGAACCCACCTATGTTGCCAGGTAAGAATGTCCTCTCCGTTTCCAATTTCCCAGTCGATGGTTTTTTCCATGAATTCTCTAACTTGGAGCATACATCTCCAGATGTAGCTCGGATTGGATCCTATTTGTGCAGCCCAAAATGATGTGTTGGGGAAGTACCTACTCTTGTACACCTTGGCTAGCTGACTTTCTGGTTCCGAGACCAATTTCCAGACCTGCTTGCTCAGTAAGGCCATGTTGAACAGTCTGAGGTCCCGAAAGCCGAGGCCACCTTCTTCCTTTGGTTTACAGAGTTGTTTCCAGGACGCCCAATGTATTCCTTTTGTATTTTTATCATTGTTACCCCACCAGTAGTTTGATAGAATAGAGTCTATCTTGTTGCAAATGTGTTTAGGCAACAGGAAGACTTGCATTGTATATGTGGGGATGGACTGTAACACTGCCTTAATGAAAATTTCTTTACCTGCCTTAGATAGGAGCCTGGACTTCCAACAGTCGACTTTATGTTGCACCTTAGTTACAATAGACGAGAAAATTTCTCGTTTAGATGTGCCTAAGGACGTTGGAAGTCCCAGGTACTTAACATGAGTGTCGACTTCAGGCATTCCCAGAATCCCTGATATTGACGCTCTGGTAGAGCTCGGAGTATTCGGGCTAAATTGGATTGCGGATTTCTGAGGGTTGACCAACTGCCCCGACCATCTCTCATATTGGGCAAGCACCCTTTTAAAAGTGAGTGCCTCCTCCTCGGTTGCCTTCCCTAGCAATAGTGTGTCGTCCGCAAACATGAGATGGGTGAAGCTTGCCGAATTGTGACCCAAGCTAATACCTTGGATATCCCCATTTTTTTCTTTTTATAAAGTAATGATGATAATATGAATAGAATTGTATTACAAATACGTATACAGAAATTTCTAACGAATAAACAAACTGTCTCTAACAAGGTTTTAATTGATACCTCTTTTGATTGAAGTCTTGGGTTAAACATCACCACACTATTAAGTCATTGACATACCCCTTATGTTTTTCATTTGTCATTTTAAATAATTCTTATATATTTTTAAAAAATAAAAGAATATATTAAAAATATAAAATAATAATTGATTATCACTGTACTATTGAATAGTCGATAATTTTAATGAAACAATTTTTTTGTAAATTAACGATGAGATTCGAACCGGATCTTCTGATCACTGGCAAGAGCCTTTTCCACTAGGCTATTCGATTAGCCTTAATTTTAATATAACAATTAAGCATAAATTACATTAAAAATATAAAATTATAATTTATTATAAAAGAATGACATATATTTTCAAATAAAAATTTAAGTTAAACATGAACTAAAAAATTGGGAAGAGTAATCTTTGTAAATAGTTGGTAACGGTTCTCAAAATGTTGTCAAAATGTTACGAAACTATAATCGATTAGACCTAAAATGTATTGGTGGAATGTTTTATAGATGACCAGTTAGTTCAGTTTCATTTTTAGAGATAATATAATATTTTTTTCATTTCGATATATTTGGAGAAAAAATACTTTATTAAGGAATAGTGTAAAATTACTAATATGTCCTTAAATAAAGGTGTTGGACTTTATTAGGGAGAAAAAGTACTTTATATGGACAAAAAGGAGAAAATATGCTTAAAAGTTTATTGGAAATGTAAACAATTAAACATTTTGAAACATGACAAAATTTGTAAACAATCAAATATATTAAAACAGATGGAGTAGTAAATATTGTATTTCCTACATTTTTTTAGTTATGTCTGTGCAGATTAAGAAAGAAAAGATAGTAAAAAAAAGGCTTAAATTCCGACAGGCCCCTGAACTTTGCTCATCTGGCCAATTTGGCCCCTGAACTTTGAAAATAGGTCTACTTGCCTCCTGAACTATCCTAACTGGTCATTTTGGCCATTTTCACCTTAAAATGAAGGGTAAAATAGGCATACAACAATAATAGGCATTACGAGTCAATTTATAATAGACAAAGTAATAAAAAAAATTAAAAAGTAACATAAAATTAATATTAAATTATTAAATAATAATAAACCCCCACCCACCCCACCCTAAAACCGTTCACCATTGATAGAACCTGCACGAGAAGACAACCCTAGCCCCAACCCCGTTCACCGTTGACGAGGCCTTCACGAGAAGACGATCGAGCTGGGCTGCACGAGAAGAAGCTCGAGCTGGTGGAGGAAGGGGGAGGTCGAGATCGGATATGGGGGGAGGGGGAGATCGGGACCTGTAAATCGATGAAAATGGACGGAGATCGAACGGGGGTGGGGCTATTTCAGGGAGGGGTTGTGGACGATGGAGGGGACAAGGGAAGGAAAAGGCGGTTGCCGGAGATGAGGGATGGGGGTTGGGGACGACGGGGGAGGGGGATTTTTTTTTAATAATAATATTTTCTTTTAAAAGAGCCCTAATATATTTTTTTATTAAAAGTGACCTCAAAATGTCTATTATATACTAAATTCCTATTTTGTCCTTCATGAAAAGTTAAAATTTGTTAATTTGCCCCTGAACAGTTATGAAAATGGCCAAAATGACATGTTGTGAAAGTTCAGGGGGCAAGTAGACCTATTTTCAAAGTTCAGGGGCCAAATTGACCAGATGATCAAAGTTCAGGGGCCTGTCGGAATTTAAGCCTAAAAAAAATTATCTGACAATATAAAATGACAATTGTTTGAAAATTTGAAAATATATTAATGAATGGTTGATAATTTAAAAAGAAAAGGTTACTAAAAAATACATTGGAAAATGTTGAATTTAATTCACTAAGCTAAAACAATAACTATTATTAAATTATTACTTTTTTGTTAAAACGATGATTAAAAAAAAGATAACATTGAGCGAGGTCAAAACTTCGAATCTACTAGAAATAGGGGATCTGACTAAACAACCTTATGGTAAATAACAAAATTAATTAAATTAATTTTAATTACATTTTTAATATTCTCATGTTAATTTTTCAAGTATAGATGTGTTCACCCTTCAACTTAGAAAAACTTTAATTATGTGATCCACGAGAAATATCTCAGTAAATGCGTTCATAGAGGACAAAACAAGTTAGAAATATTGGTAATAATACCATCCAATAAATAAGTTTAATAGTAATACTACATCGATCACATTATGATATGAATGTTGTATATGTTTTTTTTTTGTTTTTTTTTTTATAAATTAGCGATGAGGTGAATTTCGAATCCAGAACCTTTTGATCACTAGCAGCAGTATATATTTTGATTATAAAAGTGGAAAGACTTGTATGGAAGGATTGTGAGTTTTGATTTGTGTGTTCCATAAGTGCCCCTCGGCGTGGGTAAAAGAGCATCATTTTGTTGATTCCCAATATTTTGTTTCCTTTATCAACATGTTGTATTTTTCTCTTTCAACAAGACCCACAATATGTATTTTTTTTCTTTATTTCAATTTTCAATCTTATTCAATTATTGTTTGATTTGTGAACACATGTTTATATGTTGGTGGTTAGAGAATAACTAGTGACCTCTTGTTCATGTATCATGGTCTCATCATGGTCATACACACTCAACCATGTTGGTCAACCTTTGGTTATTACTTTCAAGATGTGAAATACAATGCTATCTATGTACAATGGCTGAAACGACAAGTAAAAATGAGACGAGGGAGCATCTTGGATAACTGAATTAAAACTCGAAATATAAGGAATTTTAGTCCCAGCTCCATGCTAAAATAGATGTAGAATTCTTTATTATGAATTTTGTGGTAAATGAGGTATGTAGTATATATTTGCAAAAATCAACTGCAAATAAACCAATGTGGACGATGACACGATAACGTTGAAAACACCAACAATTTCCAGAAATCAATCTTTTGAATCCGCAGAGTTACTTGCACAACACTGAACTAACATTTTAAGATGGAGCCTCCAGCATGAGAATTACAGCAGGCAAACAAGAATGATTATCAAGAGGAACGAAACTATAACTTGAAACTGGTATATTTGAACCTGAGCTCAATAAGACTTGCCGCAATGTATCAAACTTCCAGCACCCAAGAAAAGACCGAATATGGCCGCACTGCCCAGCGTCGTTTGACCAATATGTCTGATCTTTAGCAACCCAGGAACCTGCGGGCAGTTGACGGATGACAATTAGGTGCAGGCAAAATGTAACCACAATACTAGACACCATGTGCAAAAGCATAAGAGAGCAATCAAGAGATAATAGTTCCAACAGATTTTTTTTTGATCTTCTCGTCTCCAAAGTCCAAAACCACTTCCACATCTGTGCTATAGAGTTAAAGATTTTATATTTGTCTTGCTATTGTGAAGTAGTAGATATTGTTTGCACTTCACTCTTGGCTCCTGAACACACAACTACATTCATAGCAAAGTCTAGGAGAAGTAGATAGATACTAATAGAAGAGGCGACAAAACAATAAAACACTAGTAACAATGTCTGGAGTCTGGACCACCATTTCCAGCTGATGTTCAGCCATCCGAGTGAAGAAATCAACATTATTCACCTAAACTTGATTGCCTTTGCTCGTCTACTTAATTTGGTTAGATCTAAAACATGCTCTCTCTTTTTTCAATGCTCTATCTAATATCAACCATTTTCACTTCTATAGACAACTCAAAATTAGGAATTAGGATCGACATATTAACATCAATCCAGTAGAATCTCGACAAATCTATCTAGCAATAAACACCTACAAACAATCCAGTTCACTGTAGCACTTATATCTTTGATGAATGGAAATGGAGAAAAACTCAATACAAATACTCAAAACTCGCGTTGAATTTACCTCAAACAAACAGGGCCACCGTGACAAATGAAAGAATCTGATCATAAACCTATATCTATTTTGCATAACAGATAATCAACCAAACAACTAATGCAATATATATTCCAACTAATATGCACTTGATATTCCAAATGCCAGTACTCACATTAAACTTATCTTGCTATTACCTAAAGAAACCAACAATTTACTCACGAAGTCAACAAAAGGGCACATTGAGCATTAAAAAACCAGAAGAGAATGCAGACATTAGAAAAAGAAAAAGACCGAATTACTAATGCAGACCTAATTCTTTACCAAATTATCAGTAATCATAAACAAGCAGAACTTTGATATACAAGCTTAGATTGACAAGTAGGGTTAAGTTAGATTAATCTATATATTTGTATTTTTCTTTTAATAAGGATTTATATATGTAATATGACAGATTTTACAATCTGAGTAGTTATCTTTTAGGGAAGAACAACAATTTCGATTGATATGTATGTCTCCCGTTATTCACCTATATATCTATATGTCGTAATTCTATAGTTTATGATGAATATAAATCAATTTAATTGAACGAAAAAATAGGACTTGGGTCAGCTGGAAATCCAAAACAATGAATCAACATAAACAAAAAAAAAAGATCAAGACTTTACCCTAAACCTAACAGCCTCGTATGTCCCATAAACAGCACCTGCACACAAATCCACAACCAACAACTTTTTCAATTCCTATAAACAAAAGGAAAAATAAGTTTTCAATTTTTTTGAGGCAAAGATTGATTTTTTATTCATGTTCTTGATGTTTTAGCAGGTGGGGATAGAGGGGGGGGGGGGGTTTAAGGGTGGTTTGGTGAAGAGAAAGATGACAAGTAAATTGGGAAATTGACAAACCTACAGCGCCACCAACGGCACCACCGACAGCAACTCCGGCAGCCACACGAGCCATACAACTATCTCTTCCCATGTGTTTTAGTGGTGTTTAATGTTTATCAATTAGATTTTCTGGTTATCCAACTATGAGAATGTAAGAGACTAGTACGATACGGAGTTGTGAACGAGTTGGGAAGTTTTAAGAATTTATTATCCAGATTGTTTGTCTTAAGCAGCCCGCTCGACTCGGCTCGATTATTAGGGCTTTCATAATTTTATTTTAATCAGTTTAACACAAGTACATTTTTACCTAATCTATTCATAAAATAATAACAAAAAATTGAAATCAGGCAAATCATAACAATTTTCATGAACAGAGTAATGTCTCATAGGAAGGAGTAGTAACGATGCAATCAAACTGAACTAACGAGCCAACAAGCCTAGAAAACAATTCGAAGCTCAATTCAATTTTTAAAAAGCCGAGCTTCGAGCCTCCATTGGTTTGAGAATTGCAACTTGCAAGGCGCTTGATTTAGGTGAGTCATGCACATTTGCAACCGATTTGACCAACAATATATGGAAAGATGCATGAATAACACCCGACGACATCCTCTTTTGCTTTTATTTTTTTGTTTTTTATACTCTATAAATTGTTGTTACTTAATTAAAGAGGTGAAATTAGAACAATAGAATATATACTTGATAATATCGTATTAGCTGATGTACTAAATAGTTAAATGTGTGTGTCTCGTGATAAAATATTTTTTTTTTGATAGTTAATGCATGCATTTCAAAAACAATATCCAAGAGCTTCTGGAGATCTATTAATACAATTCAAGTTCATAGAATTAAAATGTTCAATAAAAACATCATAAAGATTAGCAAAACATCCCATAAAAGTGGGGAACCAAAATACTTCACAATTGTTCTTCATTACTGAATTCTTCAAGCTTTTCCATTCATCTTTCCCATTAATATTCTTGTAGAGTTTAAACCAAATCTGCGAAGCCAAGTGATCAGTAATAATAAAAATATTATGATAATTATAATTGCCCAGTAAAATGAAGATGGTTGCAATAACTTCACCAAACGAGGTGAAGTCCAAGATGATTGTTTCGTCTTCTAGTTTGAAGATGGGGTTCCCATAAAAATGACTTCTTTTTCCTTGAATATTCATAGAAATTTACCAACGAGGATTATCTTCAATAGATGATCCTAAACAAACTCTAGCATCTCTTCTATTGCACTTCCTTTGACAATCATTAGATATGATTGTGTAGCAGGAGCCATAAGAAGGGTAGACATCCTTCTTCTTAAGGATGGGATGGGAGATTTTCTCATTGCCGAAGGGTACGAGGCCCTTTATCGCAGCAGTCGAGGAGGCAAGGATGGAATGATAATTGACAATTGCTCCCTTAACCGAAGGTAGCAAATTGTTGAAGATTAATTGGTTCCTGGTGATCCAAATAATCCACAAAGTACAACAAAAATAAAGGAGCTCATTTCTAGAATAGGAGCTGTTGTTTTTTTTGGAGTTATTTATATTATTCTCTATGATTTTGTGGATGCTGTCATTGAAAAGCATGTGTTTATTATTGGTTTTTTCCCATAAGGCCGATGCAAAGGAGCAATTGAGGAAGAGATGATTAGAATTTTCTTCATGATTATTACATAGTTTACATATGGAAGAGATGGTTTTATTAGTTTTCTTGCTTATATTGTCAAGGGTAGGGAGTCTATTGATAAGGATTCTCCAAAAAAAGTATTTAATTTTTTGCGGAATGTGTAGTGTTTCAGAGGTGATTCCATGTATTAGTGTTGATATGATAGCAATTGGAAGGTTTGTTTTTTCATGCAAGTTTCTTTATTTTTCATTTCAATATAGAGATTTTTAGTAGAAAAGTTGTACTCTTGGATGTTTTTTTTTATCAAGATTATTATTAATTTTTATGGATAAAATTTTGTTTTGTATAGCTATAGGGAAGATGTTCTTAATTAGATTAATGTTCCAGTGGTTGTTATCCGAAATGATTTGAGAGACTAATGTTGGAATGTCAGGTTGTTCCAGATTTATATCTATAATATTCTTAAGTAATTTGGGATAAAGATCTGGAATCCAATGGTCATTCCAGATGTTAATAGATTCACCATTTCCTACTTCAAAGGCAATACTATTTTTGATATTTTTAATTCCTAACTAAAGACTTTTCCATGTATATGAGGAGTTGCTTTTGTTAAAGGCATTGAATGCGTCTGATCTTGGGTAATATTTTGATTTGAAATTATGACTTAGAAGATTGTCAGGAGTTTTGATGAGTTTCCAATTATTTCTAGCTAGAAGGGCAATATTGAATAGGTGAAGATTTTTGAAATTGAGTCCACCTTCTTCTTTGTTTCTATAAAGAAATTCCCAATTAACCCAATGGATATTTTATTATTTTTGTTTCCCCATAGAACTTGTAAATTCCCGTAGGGTAAACTAATATCGATTGGAGAACAGCTTTAATAAGAGTAACCTTGCCAGCAAAGTTAAGGAATTTCGATTTCCAACTATATATTCTATTTTTTATTTTGTCTATTATTTCCGAGAAAATTTTCTTTCCATCAGTGTTAATATCAAGATTTATACCTAGATATTTTCCAAAGTTGTTATTTTCTTTAATATCTAAATGATTAAAGAAATTTAGTTTATTAGCCTTAGTTGTTTTAGGACTAAATGTAATAATAGATTTTTGGTGATTAATGATTTGGCCTGATTCTACACAGAACTTGTTGAGAGTATTGCTAAAAAATTCTATACTTTTGGGATTAAGGTGTATAAAAAAATAGCTGTCATCAGCAAATAGTAGATGAGAGATGGCAGGACCATTTTTTGCTATAGAGACTCCTTTAATATGTTTATTGACAGTTTGTTCTTCATGAAGAGAGATGGAAAGGGCTTCTGAGCAAAGAGAAGAGGGGAGAGTGGATCTCCTTGACGAAGTCCACAAGAGGTTTTTATAGGTTTTGAGGGTTTACCGTTAATAAGTATAGAGTATTGGACAGTGGTCACACATTCTTTTATCATATTAATCTAGTGTATTGGAAAATTCATTTTTTTTAGAACCAAAAAAAGAAATTCCCAATTAACTCTGTCGAATGCTTTGCTCATGTCTATTTTTATGGCTGCAAGACCATATTTCTTACATTTAGAAGTGTGAATTGTGTGTGTTAATTCTTGAGCCATAAGAATATTATCTTGTGATCCTCTTCCAAAGATGAAACCATTTTGGAAGGGGGAAACAAGGGAGCTCATGATGGGTTTAAGTCTGTTTACTAGTACTTTGGATATGATTTTATAACAGCTAGGACCATTTATTACTCCCTCGGTCTTTTTCTATTTTGATTTTTTGACTTTTTATAGTCACCAAGACACGATTTAAAACAAAAATATTTTTAATTTTACATGCGTAAAAGTTATAGAAAATACATATATCAAAAACATAGATTGAAACGAATCTAACAAGATTCAACATGACTATATTATTTCTTATCTACTAATGAAAATTCATGATCAAAGTTTTCAAAGTTTGACTTCGAAAAATCTAAAAGCCAAGATAAAAAAGACGGAGGAAATATGTAATTTCAGGCAAAAAATAATATTTAGTCTGCAATCACTCACTCTACAATAATTTGGTAGCTTCGGTTTAAGTGGAGGGCAAAGCATAAACCTTGTAATACAAAAAACATAATAAAAACATTAGTAACTCCTCATATCGTCTGGATATTAAGTTCTTTTGAACTTTTCATATTTTAATTTTTATTCATTAAACTTCAAATTTCTTTAGCTTATAGATTAAGATTTTAAACTGAAAATCATTTAACATTCTCCCCCGAATGAAGTATATACTCAAGAGATGGCAAGAACATCATGAAATAAAATAAGAGATGCCAACTATTTTCCTTCTGGAATTATATTATTTATTTATGAGTTATGAGTTAGGCATATAATTGAAATTAGTAGGCAACTACCAAGTCGGCAACTCACCTTTTCTGCTGTCTGCCTTCAGATACAATCAAAGTAATAATTCGACATAAAACAACCAAAGGCCACCTTCTTACAAGTTGATGATAATGACAATAAATAAAATGGAAGCGACTCATTCAAAGATCAAGACTCAAGACCATACCCCTTTGAAAAAGACTCTTATCCAGTAGGAGCTATCACCAATAAAAGTTCAATTTCACGATCTTACCGTGTGTATCCTCCTCCTTTAATTTAATTACAGAATCGACACCCACCAAATTCATCCTCATATTCTTTCTGAAGATAACAACCATTGAATTGGACATTGATAATACAAAGGAAAAGGAAGATACGAACAACTATAATAAGTAATCTGACATGAGGTGCTTACGATGTTTATATCTACCTTTTATGCGCCTGTATCTTACGACAAATCCACAAATTGTTCGAATTCTATTAGTAATGAGGATTCGATCGCAAGATATCATCAATGTGAATACGATGTAATCATATAGAAGACAGCAGAAACTAGTTGTGACCAGCTCAACCAAAAACCAAACAGAAACACCATCCTAAGTACTAAGGTTCATGAATTTCTGCAAGAGGATTGGACTTCTGCAGGTTCTCGCATCCTTCATAGGCTCGATGCAAATATATTGGAGAAGTTCTATTGTCAAACCCTTAGCTAACATGATGTGTTTTTCTTCTTGAAGAATGCATCAGCTGAAGATCAGTGCATCAATAAACTAACAAATCCAGCTTCACAGATAGTTCAGAAACATAATCAAGAATTAATTAAGTTCCAAGGCCAACTACAATTTCAGATGATTATAAGAAAATAACGATATTATATAAACTTGCATAACAAAGAAATACATAGGTGTAGATAACATCTACACTAGACTACAATAAAACATGTAATAAGAAGCATAAACTAGAAACATTACAGACACAACATAACTTGTAATAGAACTGAGGAAGATAACTCTTCAACCCATCATAAACTGACCTAACTTCATTCACATAAACACCACCTACTAATTATTGGACCAAATATTTTAGAGCAAACGGTAAAGACTGCATCTTTACAACCTTAACAACTACTAGTACTACCTAACACCTACTGAATATCAAACCCAACCAAAGATAACTTGCTTCACCGATTTCACCTTTCCCGTTGAAAAAATAAGGGAACGTTTGGGCAAACCGAAGCAACAAAACATGCATCTTCAAACAGGTATCATCATCAGCCAGCATCAACTTATGGACACGCAATTGCAATCGAAATCGATATCAAAATCGACCTCCAATCGATAATCAGGACTTACTTCAAACCAACAATTAGTAACCATCTAAAATGTGATTTTCAGAAGCATACGTAAATGGCTCGATGGATCGACCTCCGGGGTTTTCTTCTTGAAAAAATCGGGGACGGGTACAGAGCTGGGGTCAGGTGAAGTAACGAAAGCAGAACCAGCATAAAAATCGGCTAAATTGATCTGCCTTGGAACCATCTCCGGCTCCGGACCCCATCTCATCAACATCATCTCAATCGACTTCAAATCATCATCATCATTTTTCTTCAAATCAACCATCTTTTCATTATTTTCCTTCAAACTAACCATCTTTACATCACTTTGCCTCAAATCAACTACCCTCGAGTCATTTTCTTTCAAATCTACCACCTTTTCATAATTTTCCCTTAAAATAACAGTCTTTTCATCATCAAACGACACCGTCTTCTTCTCAGCCTTCTCATCGTTAGTCAAAGCTTCCCCTCTCTTCAAAATCTTGACTTTACCCATTTCAAGCTTCTGGGCACCGTTCATCTTCCCCCTACTCAAATTTCCAACAACACCCTTCTGTGAAGGCCTCGAAACACCATTCATACCTTCAAAATTTTGCCCAAGATAGGAACTTTTCGACGGGGGCGATCTAGAAACATCGTTGTTCTTCTTCTGGGGACTCCTCTTTCGTCGATTGTTGGAGTTAGACACCGATTTCAAATTAGAATTAGGAACAGATTTAGGGTTATAATCAGAATTGGGAATAAAATTAGGGTTATTACGACCCCTAGAAGAAATTAAAGGCATACGATTGTAATTCAATACATCCTGAGGATGAAGAACAGCAACACCACCCATATCTTGGAAACTCCACAAAATAAATTAAGAAAAATATGTATAAATTAGAAAAAATTGGATCTTTACAGATCTGGCTAGAATAACATGAAACACAAACGGATCTGGAAGAGAAATTATGTAGAAGGGAAAAAGGGGGGAGGGTGAATATGGGAATTTTGTATAGAAATGTGTGGAATTGTTTGTGAATTGAGAAGTGGTTTTGGTGGATATTATATAGAAGGAAAAAGATGAGGAGGTGATTGTACGTGGCGAGGAATACTCCTAACTAGGGTTTTTTTAATACATTTTCTGACCGAATTATAGGATCTTTTCTACTTGTCATGTTTTATTTTATTTACTTTATTTGAGATATTCAAAGTGTCCATCAAATTTGACAATTTTGAAGTGTTTGTAAATCAAATTAAACAAAGTACTGTTTTAAACGAGGGTGTATGCATAATTTCATTTAACTTCATTAAATGTGTCTTATCTGATTAGGAAATTATAAGATGTTTTCTTTTTTGATTATATATTTTGATCAAAAACATTAATTGAAGATGATTAATGTACATGTTCTACTTTTATTATTACAAATGAGGTTAGTCAATTTTTTGCCTGATATATTTTTGTTTAAGTGGGTTATTGAAGAATGTGTCTTTTTAATAGTTTAATAAATGAACATTGATGGGGCATAAAACCAGAGTTTATTCTTAAAACATTTTGACAAAATGTTATTCCCTCGGTTTTTTTTTTATCTTTTTATTTATTTGTACATAAATTAAGGAAATTAAAAGTAGACAACAAGTATATTGAAAATGTAAAATGATAATCAACTAAATTATATAATTGGTTGATTGGTAAATTCATAAGAAAAAATAATCAAAAAGTATATTGAAAATATAAATGTATAATTAATTATGCTAAAAAGATAAATATTTAGAAACAAAATATTAAGGTTAGGATGACAAATAATAAATAACTTAGGTAGTATATTTGTTTTTACGAATTCAAGCTCACAATGTGGAGGGTATTCGCCCAATTATTTCACTAATAAATATTAATGGTGTATTTGTTTGGGGGAGAGTTAGGGGGAATTGGGAGGTATTTAATAATTTTTTGTGTTTGATACCTAAATTGGTTTCTACGTAAGAAAACTTATTACCACTTATCCACCCCCTCTATTATCACTAATTTCACTCAAATTTTCTCCCCTCTAAATCGAAGGAGAATGGAGGAGAATTATATCTTTCTTCTTTCCCCTGATTCTCCTAATTAATAAAACAAGTACTCAATACTGTAACGGTTATGTGATATATTTCCTTATTCAATTTGATGTATACTCCTGTGTACACTTTTTTATTAATTGAATTTGGAACACATCTTATGTGAGGAGATATCGCACACTTCATAATTGCAAGAGACATCAACTCTTTTATATATTTTCAGTGTGAAATTTTCACATAAATAATTTAGGCTCATTTAGATCAATCTTAATATACTATGATTATTTTAGTGGTCACTTTAATTATTTTCATATAAATGAAGAAAAGATAAAAATAATTTTTGAAAAAAATATATAATGATAATTGATTATCACTAATCAATTATTACAAAAAAAAAAAATCATTGATAAAATTTAGATTATGTGTTACTTTTTCTTTAATAAAATAATTAAATTAAAACAGCTATAAGAAAAAGAAAGATAATAATAAATTGTACTTCTTCATTCTAATAATCATCTAGTTTTCACTCCTTTTTTTCTACTCACTCCATCCCATTATTTAGAACTATTTTGATTTTTTTGATCAAATTTTAAAAAATTTGACCGTAAATTTTTATTAACCGATAATAAATAATATAGTTATATTGGATCTTGTTAGATTCCTCTCAATATATATTTTTGAAATGTCAAGTTATTATAATTTTTACACATATAAAACTGAAAATATTTACGTTTTAAGTCGTGTCTCGGAGACCGTGAAAAGGTAAATGATTCTTATAAAAGGGAATGGAGGGAGTACTTACTACAAAAAAGATGCGTTGGAAATAGTGTAACAAGTAAGGTGATGTGTTAGATAAGGACGAAAGAGGCGTGTAAGAGTTGTAAGAAATAAGCGCGTGGACTCGGGAAAGGTAGTATTGGTTTTCATTGAAACCCGCGGCACGAGAGAGGCGGTATTTAAGGCATTGGGCAACCAAAAAGGCTACCCACCATAACCACACAAATAAAATTAATAAATTATTATTCAACATAAAAAATATCTAGTCCTATATGATGCTTGCTAATAGAAAAAGAAAACAAAAGAAAAAGAAAAGGAAAGGTGTTTGCTCTTTCGTCATTCTATAGGAAAAGAGCCAATTATTGATGGGGCAACACTTTTGCTACCAAAACAAAACAAACCATGGGTCCTACTCCTTCAGGCTTCAACTTAGGCCTACGATTCAATATGTTTTTTTTTTATTCGAACCAATTTAAACCTATGATTTTTTGTCAGTTTTCAATCGATCGATTTGATCTCATTTTTTTATATATGCAAAAATTGAACGGATCGATTTTGATCTCGATTTTTTTAAAATCAAGAATCGAAACTAATCAATTTAGGATCTAATTAGATATAATTTATTTTTTAAAATTTTCTTATATGTTACGTCACTTAATTGGTAGCAATCTCAATCCTAATTCAAATATTTCTCTCACCTCAAATTAAAACATCACTATACCGTTTCTTACTATGAATTATGATCTAGGAGTTGAATATTGTTAATGTTGTAAATTTAGTCCAAAAGATCAATTAGTAAAACCTCAAAATAAAAATTGCAACAATTAGTGTGAAAAATGTCAAAAGTGGTCCAATATTGAAAGTTCAAGATATGAATTCGAGCATTTAATATAAAAAGTCTACGGCTCAAAGATGTCCCAAGATTGAAAGCCCAAAATCGAAAACCGATCCGAACAAATCGAAATTCTGTTATCTGCTCAATTCGAATCGGTTTTTGTTTGTTTGTTGAGAAAACCGAAATGTGAGGATCAACTTTTTTTTCGCATGTGTGTGTGGGGGGGGGGGGGGAGGGTGGGAGGGGGGATAAGTTAATAACTGATATGATCCCATGATACTTTAACTATGATGGAACTTGATGTTAGATTTCTCTATGCATTTTATATAACGAATTTACATAAAATGCATGGAATGATCGTTAATACAAGTTCAAAAAATCCACATTTAATCTACGAGTTTTGTGTGATATACCTCTTGGAGCGTGAGTGCGTAGCGGAAGAGCTCAAGTGTGCCCTCTCTAATTAGTCCACACCAATGTATAGTTTGATTCCTTCCTTGGAGGAACTAGACCTCGAGTGTATACTAAGAATGAGATTAAGCAAGAAACAATTTTCTTCTTAAACTTTGTTGTGTATATTTGGCCAAGAGAACTTGTGGGAACAGAAGGAAGACAACTCTTTTATAATGGTTAGTGTCATCATTAACTTTATTCATTATTTATCAAATAAACAATGAATATTATATTCAAAAAGCCATAATTCAAGTAAGCCTTTTAGTGGCTCAAGAAAGTCTTCAATATAATATTAGACAAGTACATGACACTTGTCCCTTCCCAAATGGCCGAAATAATGGTCATTAATTCTACCTCGAATTTGACCCCTTCATTCTATCATGTTTACACTTTTGACCCAGAAGTTTCGATCAAATCGAAAATCAAGTCGCATTGAATGTGTGTGACCTTTTAGGACCAAAATGACATTAGACGTGTGTTAATAAAATATCAACCAAAATATTTTAATAACATATTGATCACGAGCGGCTCTAGTTTAATCATCGTGACCCCTAATGTATTTCGGGTTCATTCCTAATGTGTATATTATTGTCCAACAAAGTATACACCTGAACTTGACTTTGAATGAGTAATAGATTTCACAATCATATTGTGCAATGAGCATAAATATGACGTGTCAAACACCTCATACTTCTAACACTTGAGGAGCTTATACACTCGAATATTGGCTCCTTACTAGAATGATAAGGTTCGTTTGGCTTTTTACGTTTATCGAGACATAATTTGAAATGTAATCATCTATAACTTTACTAATGTAAAAATTATAAGAAATTGACATTTTAATAATATATATTTAAACAAATTTAACAAAATCTCATCACATGACTATATATTTTTATTGATTAGTGAAAATTCATGATCAAATAACAAACATGATAATACATTTTATAATATACACGTTACATTTTAATAGTTTATTATATTTTAATATACATATGAAGACTTAATTTTATTTCGCATCCAGAACTATAAAGAAAGTTTCAAACTGTGTACTAATACTATCATAAGTCTCAATTTACATCCTATACTGCGGGTTGTCTCATTTTATACCATAAAACTCCAATTTTAGATTGAATTTCGTTTTAAAAGAAGACTACATTCAAATTATCACATATATCAAACTTTTTGGACACTTTAGAAACAACTAAACTTGTGAATTGAAAATTAACACCACCCTTCATCTTCTTCATCAAACCCCCGTCCCACCCATATGCCTACACCTACCCTCAAACCATCGATTCCTTCATTGTGTTTCTATTTCTAGAGAGTGATTGGTTGTGCAAACAGACCAAAACAACCGAGTAAGTTTAAAATAAACTCCAGAAGAAAACGACACCATTTACACCACATATTTCTCTAAATGAAAATTTGGTGTGTTGAAGGCCTCCACAGTTATCCTCAGCCATAAAGGGCTGAGCAACTCCTGCAAGAGGTCACAAATCAAACAACCACTTTCTTGTCCAAACAACGGTATAAATCGAAATTTGACAATTATTTTGATAGAAAAAAAAATTCAAAATTTGACAACATTTAGAGACAAACCAACCAAGAAAAATTAGATGGTTGTCTTGTAATGATTATTTTTAAATTTGGTGAATTTGGTGAAACGACGACAATAATGATGAAGAGGGATTCGGTGCTTTATGTGAAAATGGAGGATATAAATGATATGCTCATTTAAGACGCCCGTTTGACTAGCCCATCGCCCAACAGAGGAGGTAAATCCGGGATGTATCTCTAGCAGCTCGGTACTCCACCTCAAGAGTGCCCATAGTAGGCTGGGTAACCACCCACAAGCAGATCCTCCCTTGAACAAATGCAGAGTTACTCATGTACATGCCGTGGAGCGAACCCACACACTTGTGGAGAAATACACTGTTATAGTGAAGCCCCTTACCATTTGAGCTATGCCCCGTGAGAGTGAAAATGGACAATATGAATTGCATAAATTGATGTATTTTGGTTATTTGTTCGTACTCTTACATTATAATTAACAATTTATTCGTCTCTCTATTTAACGATTATTTATTTTTGTATAAACTTTAAAAAAAATTAATTTCATATACATAATTTTTCCTTCATTTTGGTTAGAAAATTTAGTAAAATAAAATTTTAAAAATGAATTTTTATCTTTAAAGAAAAGGTCAATAAATTTAAGGACGAATGAAGCATCATTTTAATTGAACGAGTAATGCTACAAATTACAATGAGCTCAAATTCGACTAATTAACATTTTGTTTGATCCATCATCAATTGTTACTTCGACTTTACTTTAGGATGGGCTGGATCCCAAGCCTTCATTAGGACAATTTCAGCTTGGGCCATTACATGGATAATTCACTTGTTTGGGAATTTTAAGGCGGGCTGATGTTTTGTAGGAAAAATTATGACTCGGCCCATTAACACCGTAACAACAGATACCCTATAAAATTTCTCTAAAATCAATTCGTATAGTAATACTATTAAATTTAGTTGTTATTATTAGCTTTTACATTTTTATAATGATATTTTTTTTGTTGTTGTTGTAAATTAGCGATGAGATGAGTATCAAACGTAGGACTTTCAGGCAAGAGCCTTTTCCACTAGGCTATCCGATTAACTCTATTTTTTTTTGTTAATTAGCGATGTATTAAAACCGAAAATATTTACAAACGAGTTCACAAAATGGCCCGATCTTCAGGGACAAGGCAAAACCCTTATAAACGCCTAAACAGGCTAGCCCAAACAATCAAGGCCCATCCAAGACTAAACCCTAAACATAAGCTTGGTATAAAAGCTAAATCAAAGCCCCCAAACCCTCATAATAACACCCGCATCTTCTTGAATGCGAAACACTTACTACACTTGTCTTCCATAAACCAAATGTTCCGAGAAAACCTCTGAAAGGTCACAGCCTTTTACTTTCAGTTGAGAATAAACTTCCTTGTCTCTTCGCCTCCTTGTCCCTCATCTCACCTTCGTGTCATACATGAGCCTCGTCCCAGCCGTCCTCCACTTCCCCGTTGCCGGAGACACCCGTGAGGAATCAGCCCTTTGAGCGGCCGTTCTGAGTCGTTTCCCTTCCTGGAGAACTGCTGGAGCCGAGATGCATCATGCTAAAGGACACGGAGCCGTGATGAGTGCCGGAGCTGCATCCTCGGCCGCCAAAAAGTAAGTCGAAAATCTTACCAACTCTAAAGGTGTTCGAAACGTGTTTTCGTGTAGCAATCTGTTTCGTTGATACCATAGATCCCACATGCATGTTGTCCAAAGTCGAAATTTGTCCGGTGGAACCCTGTTTTTCATGGATCTAAACAGCTCTTGAAATGTATGAATCTGTGTATCTATGCTTGGCATTTTTAGTAAACTGTTGACCTCTTTGGTATAAGCACACTTTATGAATAGATGATTCTCGTCTTCTGGAGAATCTGTACAAAAAAGACACTGTTGATCTAGATCTATGTGCTTCTTGTGAAGATTTACTCTTGTGGCCATTCTGTTTAAACATGCTCTGTATAAGAAATGCTTGATTTTTCGTGCAAGTTTAAGACTCCATATTTGACCGAAAATTGGATCTGGATTATTGTTGCTATTTGATGTATGACCCAAGTTCGGATTTTGAACCATGTCTGTGTTTGCATTGTCCGCATGTTCCTGTGTCCCATTCATTACAAACTCGTATGCTGATTTAACTGAGAACTTCCCTTGGCTGTCCGCCTTCCACCGAGGCATATCTCTGGCATTCTGATTGTTTAAAGGCAGACTAATGATAGCCTCGACATCCACGGGGTAGAAAGTGGACAACAGTTTGTCCATTTTCCACACCCCAATGTCGGAGTCAATTAAGTCGGCAACTTTAAGCTGTTGGAGGTCAGGATCTGGTGGTGTTATTAAACTGTTTGAATGTGTATGTGGAACCCAATTTTGGTTCCATACATCTATATCCTGTCCGTTTGCTAACTCCCATATTGTTCCTTTGTTGACGAGGTCCCGCACTGAGAGAATGCTACGCCATGAGAAGCTTGGAGAACTTCCCAATGATGCCATCCAAAAACTCTGCTGAGGGAAGTAGCGTGCCTTAAACACCCGAGCAAGCAGAGATCCTGGATTGTTGACGATTCGCCAGACCTGTTTCATTAGTAGGGCTTCATTGAAGCTCCTTGTATCCCGAAAACCCAAACCCCCATTTACTTTGCTTTTACATAGCGTGCTCCACGCAATCCAATGTATTTTACTTTTCCCGTCATCTCCTGATCCCCACCAGAAGTTAGACAAGACTGTATTAATTTCTTTGCATAGCGATAGAGGTAGCCGAAAACAACTCATTGTAAAGGTGGGGATCGCTTGTAAAATCGAAGTAATGAAAATTTCCTTTCCTGCATTAGATAATAGTCTAGGTTTCCAGTTGTCCACCTTCGAATAAAGGTAATGAAAGATTTTTGAGGAAATTCTCATTTTTATATCATAAAATAGAGGAATGTAAAATTAATTGCAAGACACATTTAATATGGAATATTTTCAAAATCATACTTACAATTGTATTTGTAATCCTCCCTCCATAGATCAATGTTATGTGAGAGTTTGAGGAAGCTGATATTAGAGCTCTCAAAGGACTACAATGCTACAGAAGCTCATTTACCGTGCCTCTAAAACCTAAGTTGTTATACACACTCCTACATACTGTTCTTGAAATTACTATCTTGCCTCCCTAAAATATATGGTCGCTGGAAATTAAATTATTAAAAATCATAATTACTTATATTCGTTATATTTTAATTTATTTAAAAACTTTAATCGAACAATAGATGTACTAATATCCTTGTTTAAATAATAAATTATTTTAGAACAGGATGACTATTAGAAAATAGACTTTCTTTTAATTAAAAATGAAAACTTTTGTATTATCTCATTCACAAATTAACTTTTGAAAGAAAAAAATAACTCTATTTTTTATTTGGTAACAAATTGAACTCAAATTTATATATAAGTTGATGACATATTGTGTAAAACAGATTTTAACGTGTGAGATAATTTAAAATAATTAAATTCTTTCAAAACTCATCATTTAATGTATATTTTGACTTTTGTGGTATATTTTGACTTTTTCCGTGATATATTTTGACTTTTGTGGTCAAACTTTAAAAAATTTGATCACATTAAACGATAATAAATAATATAGTCATGTGGAATCTTGTTAGATTGGTCTCAATATATATTTTTGAAATATGCAACTTTTTATAATTTTTTTACATATAAGAGATATTTACGTTTTAAATCATATTTTATTGATCATAAAAATCAAAATGTACCAATCATTTAGGGATGAAGATAGTACTTGATTTGATTTGGTTTGATTTTTCCAATTGATAAGATATAGAAACTATATCTTAAATATTCAATCCTACTTTTACTTTAAAAAAGTTGCTCAGTATTAATATTTTCTAAAAGGATTATCCATATGAGACTAAGTCAATTTTAGACATTTTGACATCAATGCTGTTATAACCATCACCCACCAAATTACCATTTTAAATTTACCTAACATAAATTTGTCAATGATCATATTATAATATCCTGCAATGCCAATCAAAACTTCATAATTACACTCACTAAAATGTAAAATTTGAATCAAATTAAATACTACATCCAAACGTATTAACATAAATGAGGTATAAATAAATAAAAATATCATATTAATAATAAAATATAATAAATGTTTGAGTTTAAAATTTAAAAATTCAACTATCATATTCAAATTCAATTTTTTTAAACATACATAACATCCATTAGAATCATAATGATGTCATTAATGAAAAAAATACATTATTACATCAATAATTGCCTCCAATACTTATAAGTTGAGCTGTTTTCGTTTCATTCTTAGTCTCCCACTTCAACAATTTTTTGATTATTTGTCCTCTTATATTTGCTTACATGCAGAGACATTAGCTTGCAAAGAGAGGATAAATAAAGTGTGAAATACTGAAAATAAACTATTCATCTTTTTTTGTAGAAGAATAAAACACTTCAAAAGATCCAAAACAAGAAAACATACGTGTCTTAAGAAAAACAGAATCTCAAGAACTCATTTCACTGTCTCTATTCATGTTCTAATATATCAAATAATATAGATATATTGGAAATATCTCAGTTACCTATATAAAACAATATGAAAACTATTGTTATGTATATTATACTTGTACTTATTAATGGACCATTTTGGATTCTTGAATTGTTTGTTGTGGTTGCTGATGCTAGATTACTAGTAGAATCTCCTTTTTCTTCACCATCAGTTGCACCAGATCCTGCATTGATCACACCATTGTCTGCTTTCTCTCCAGGTATTGAATATCATATCCTCCATTTCTTGATTGTTTTCATGTTTTGCATTTGGAAATTTATGATTTTGGTATATGGGTATTGCTTAGATTATGTTAGAGAGATTTTGATGAGTATATAGTCACCTCTGAATTTATTTCTTGAATATTTTTTATGTCATGAATGTAGAAAGATCACATTTTTATGTATACTGGCAAATTTATGTATCAGGTATTGATGAAGGAAGATCAAAACATCATGTTTTTCCAAACAAGAAAATGGTTATTGTCTTTTCGACTACATTTGGAGCAATCATAGTACTAGTTTTCTTGCTGGTTTGGTTATTCTGTAGAAAGAAAACTATGAAATTGCAGGATGATGGTTTTCACAGCTCAGGTAGTTTGGTTTTTTAGCAATTTTGGTCCTCTCTTTTCCAATTTGATTGATTTTTCTGGTCTGAGTTTCTGTTTGGTTTATGTTTTATTGTTTCGAAGATGGCTTGAAGGGACTGGCATTGTCTCAATTTGTGGGTAAATATACTTCATCTAGTAAGATTAGCCAGAAACGATCCGTGATTGTGACTGTGATGGAATTCAAGAAGCTTGAAGTTGCAACAAACAATTTTCAAAAAAGCGAAATTTTGGGTCAGGGTGGATTTGGATGTGTATATAAGGCTCAGTTTGATGATAAGTCATATGGTGCTGTGAAGAGGCTCGATGGTGGTAGTCAGGATTCCAAAAAAGAATTTGAGGTACCATCTCCATCAGTATGATCTTTTGCTCGTTCGATTGATTATTGAGGATTTGATCTGATGAAATTACCTATGAATTGTCGTTGTAATTGCAGACTGAGGTAGTATTGTTGAGCAAAATACAACATCCAAACATAATCACTCTATTGGGTTATTGCGTCCATGAAGAAACCAAAATGCTTGTTTATGAGCTAATGGAAAATGGATCTCTGGACAGTCAATTGCATGGTAACAAATGTTTTGTCACTTGTTTATGTTAAATTTAGTCTATATTGCCATTAGGTTAAACGCATAAGTGTCTTGAAAACATAACAGAAACTTAGAGAATCATGATCTTTAATCTTACATCTAATTGGTGACATGAGTCCGTAGAAAAAGTATATATAATCCGGAAAACCAATATGATAGAATTAACTTTAGTACATCGAAAGACTAATACTACGCAGTATTAATATTTGTCGGTGTTGGAAAAATTGACGAATGATGACATTGTCCATCAAAACTGATTTTCTTGATTTTGATTGTTGTAGGGCCTTCTCATGGAGCAGGGTTAACATGGCATATTAGGATGAAAATTGCTCTGGATGCAGCTAGGTGAGTTAGTTGAACCACTATTTGGAATTTTGAGCAATTGGTTATTGCTAATGGGGTCATTAATTATTGCTAATGGGGTCATTAATTATAATAATGTTTTCATTGTTTGACCAGGGGATTAGAATATTTGCATGAGCACTGCAACCCACCAGTGATCCATAGAGATCTGAAATCTTCTAATATCCTTTTGGATTCCAATCTTAATGCCAAGGTAATACGATGTTATATGGTTTAAATCCTCGCAATGGTAAATCGATCTTGTTTGTGGCGTTATTCGACATTTTTACTACTACAGTCTACAGTATTGGAATACAAGATGTATCTATTCTCACCAATATTTTTGTCACCAGATTTCTGATTTTGGACTTGCAATACAAGATGGTTTACAAAACAGAAACAACGTCAAGCTATCAGGGACACTTGGTTATGTGGCCCCCGAGTACCTTTTAGATGGTATGTGCCTTCTCAAAATGTTCAATAATTTGAGTTTACATAATTACATGGCCTAGAAAGAGATGCCTATCATTTTCTTGAGAGGCAAACTGGTTTTTCTTTCCCAATCATTTTGTGCTGAAAGGGAAATCTTCTTTCAACTTCTAGCACATGCTGCACGTGTATTGTCGCGTGTCGTTCCTAGATAATAATTGTTTATGATTATGAATTCATGCAAATTTACTGGATGAAGTAGTTTCTTGGATTCTTAAAATGAAATATGCCATTGTAACATAATTAAAAGTTAATGGTCTTCCTGTTGCAGGCAAATTGACAGATAAAAGCGATGTTTATGCTTTCGGAGTAGTACTTTTGGAGCTTATTCTTGGCAGAAAGCCAGTGGAGAAACTTGCACAAGCTCAGTGCCAGTCTATTGTCACATGGGTGAGGCCTCAACATTGAAATAATTCTACATTGTCTGACAAAAACGAGTATAATAAGCTTCGAATTTGATGCTTAATATGCTAGTGCTTTCTTGACTTGCAGGCCATGCCTCAGCTCACTGATAGATCAAAGCTCCCTACCATTGTGGATCCTGTGATTAGAGATACCATGGATCTAAAACACCTATTTCAGGTTTGGTTCACATCTATATATGCATATTCGCACTATGATTCAAGTAACTAGTGTCGTAAACGAGTAGAAATCTCAACGAGTCAAGTTATTACTGGATTGTTTTTGGTGTCGACAAACCTAATATGTTCCAATGAATAAAGTAGGGGTTCTCAGCCCTGTATCAAACTCATAACATGCCACTGCATACCTCAAAATCCATTTAACTATAGAACAAGTCGTTTAGACAAGAATCACGTATATCTACATTATCGAGTCATTAATCATTACTCAAGTGAGTCAAGCATTGAGTAAATATTATCTGCTCGATTCCGGATAGTTCTACATGTCGAATGGGCAAACATTAGCTGCAATAACTATGCGGTGCTTGTGTATGGGTTACGAGTACTACCGCTACTGAAATGTCAAGAATGGTTTGATGGTTGCTATAAATGAGTTGAAATTGCATGAATATACAGGTAGCTGCAGTTGCTGTGCTATGCGTTCAACCGGAGCCTAGTTATCGTCCATTGATTACAGACGTACTCCATTCACTTGTGCCTCTTGTTCCAATGGAGCTAGGTGGTACTCTTAGATTGCCTCACAAGAAGAACCCCTAGCTTCTGCCCATGAAGAAGATTCATAATAAAATAGTCTCACAAATGCAGAGACTTACTGCCCATGCTAGATCTCATTTTCTGTATATAAAATACTATTGTTTATACATGGTCTTAATGTATCATGCAAAGGACCACCTCACATGGCTCAATTATTATGGTTTATTTTATTTTGAGTTTCTGGTTAGCATTAAAGTTCTGTCTCACACTTCATTGAGTGTTGATAAAGGGATAAAGATGTACTTAGTTAAATGCTTTCACTTTCTTGAGGGCACCTTTGTATGCTATGGCCTATGGGTTATGGCTATTTTGAAAGATGATATTGAGTTTGACATCATCATCATTGTGTGTAAAGAAAAGGTTGATAAAAAACTCATACCACCTCCACAAATGGTTTAGTTAGAATTTTGAGGTTAACTTGTTAAATAGTATTTTTCGACTTACTTACTATAGACATGATAATTTTGATTCAAATCGAAGTTATCTGGGCTAATAGAGACCTCAAATTTTGTAAATTTTAATAATTGAAAAACAAACGTCAGAGTCGCTTTAGGATTGAGTATAACATAAGGAGAGTTTCCTCAACCAAGTTTATGAATGCTGTGAAGTCTATGATTCACACACCTAGCATTGCAGTCACAAGCATATGCACCAATTTATCACTCTTCCTAAGTTCATGAAAACAGAAATATGGATCTGTGCAAAACAAAAAGTGCTGTATTGTGTAGCGCAGATGATCAAAACTATAAATGTGTATCGATAGTAATATCCCTGGTTAGGAAAAGGCGGACAGCAGTGTTCACAATTGGTGTAGTACAAGCAAGTTTGTGTCCAGGATACATTATTTCACATTTCCCTCTCCAAAGGGGAATCAACGAGCCATGCTCTGTAGTTCTATGATTTGTAATATATGGGTTTTAAAATTGGGCGGTTTCTCACTGCAGTTAGCTCACGTTGTAAAACGAATCAATGATGGCATCTGCCAAATACTCACATTTCTCTAAAGATAGTCCTGCCAACGATATTCTTCCATCCTTTGTCATGTATATATGCCACTTGTCAGTCATGTTATCGCTCTGCTCATAATATAGGAGGAAAACGACATCAGTAACATGTACTTACGAGAAAATTAAATATAAAGATGTTCAAAAAGATAGAACTGCTCAATATTTGTTGTAAGTATTAGGTATGATGAGAACACCAGTATGTTCTAGAGATTACCTGAGCTTTGTTCAGCCCTGTGAACGAGAACATACCAATCTGCTGAAGGACATAGGACCAGTCCTTTCCGGTCTTATCTTTTGCAGTTAAGCTATCATAAAGCTTTTGTCTTACACCTTTAATCCTTCCAGCCATCAATTCCATCTCTTGTTTCCATTCGTTGAATAGTTCAGGATTGCCAACAATGTTGGCAACTATTTTGGCTCCATGTATGGGAGGATTGGAGTACATTGGTCGTGCTAATCTTTTCAGCTGGCTCTTCACTCTACATAAATGTAAGTGTTTAATTTCCATAGCAAGGAAAAACTACTGATTCTTCAACTATTATAGCATTAATCGAAGTGTACATATCTTTGAGTGTATAGACTAATAATAATGCTAAAAGAAGGAACAATATAAGGAGTCACAAACTCTAAGTTCCAAACTTTCTTGGTAAGACTTTCTCCTACTTCTCTTATATGTTACACATTTAAATCATAACTCATACAGCGAATTGGCACTCTCTATGTACGATTAATCAAATGGTTCAGTAAAATGAAGTTCTGGTAAATGTTGATTATGATCGGTTTAAATAACTGCAGTCATCTGAGTAACATCTACAGAACTCTACTGCAAATAAATTCCTCTACTAATATTAAAGAAAGACTCTACGCTAGGAGTGCGTACTTCAACTTCACCCTTGTATCAATGAGTGAAATTTTTTGTATTTGAGCATTACAGTTCTACAATTCCATCATATGTGATATTCCTATAGCTTGTTAATAGGCTTTAACTGCTATTTAAGCACCTTTCGTCTTCGGTTCTCCAGTGAATCCATTACACTTGGCTTTTCTACTCTTATGAATTTGTGAACAATCACTCAATAAGATTAGGTGTTACCTATATAATAATTGAAAATTACAAGATTATAATTGTTTTCCACAATACCTTGTCGCAGCATCCGCAGATGAACAAACAACATTGATTGCTCCTATCCTTTCTCCATAAAGACCTAGATTTTTACTATATGATTGAGCAACTAAAAACTCCATACCACGTTCAGCAAATAACCTCACCGATGAAGCATCTTCATCAAGGCTACCACTTGCAAATCCCTGAGTGCTCAAAGATTCAAACTATGTTTCCAGAATATAGTTTCTTATTTAAGATGAACCGGTAAAACTCTACCTGATAGGCAACATCAAAGAAAGGAATGTGATTTTTTTCCTGCATGACATCTGCAATTTTCTTCCATTGTTCAAGTGTTGGATCAATGCCTGTTGGGTTGTGCGCACAGCCATGAAGCAGCACAAAAGATCCTTCGGGTGCCGCCTGAAAGATATTACGTTGTTAATGGTAAACTATACAAGTAATGGTGACGCTGTTAACATATACAATCAGGGCTCCGAGCTAGCAGAGCCTAGGGCCAATGTTTTCTCTGGAAAGTCAACCAACAGAAAGTGACAGATATAGGAGTTTGATGGTGAGTTCATATGCCAGAGCATTGATTTTGGAGAAGTGATGCAAATATTCAAGAGATCATCTCGGAAAAAGAAAGTAAACAATGTGCACGCTCCAAAGCAGATAGAAAAGAGAAATGAAATGGTTGAACAGAATAGATAAGATAAATAGGAAATGTGCTTTGCCATCCACTAGACTACTAATCGAGTCCTTTTTTCAATTCGGAAATAAGGGGCCCAAGTGAGAACAGTATCCCGTGGTTTAGCCTATACCATTTGTATGATGATCAAGTCTCCTAAAGGATGCTATAAGATTCATGTACAAATCCTCTCTGAATGGCATGTAAAATAAATTAATGCCTCCAATATTTTGGCAATGGGGAATCAGGTAGGGAGTTCAGTTCAGAAACAGAAGGGAAGTGTTTAGTAGGCCAGCTGTAGTTAACATTCTAAAAAGAGATGTCTATACTAGTTTATAATGGTTTAACAACATTCTTCTTAGGCATAGGTAATTTCCTTGACAATTATAGAGTTGGTCTCATAGTTAGTGCAATCTTCAATACCTTCACATTCAAGTTGAATAAGAAATAACAAGATCTCCTTTTTATTCGAAAGCACTGAAGAAGACACTAACCTTTATGTCTGCAATCATCCCATCAAAGTCCAGACCAACTGTCCTTGGGTCATAGTATCGGTACTCAGACCAAGGAACTTTAGCATCATTGAAAATGTTCTTGTGGTTACCTGGAGGTCCAATTACTTATTACAGACTGTCCAGAAAAATATTGGAGATGAAAATGATATTATGAGAATATTATTCTCCAATCTATTTTGGGAGATTGCGTACCCCAAGTTGGAGAAGATATCAAAACCTTAGCTCCAGAAAAGTATCTTTCTATAAGTGCTGCAGCAAGTCGAAGAGAGCCAGTACCTGAAAGGCCCTGAATAGTTGCAACCTGAACAGAAGCCAAGAAGGTAAGATTTGGTAGAGGAAATGATTTTCATGGAAAATTGGTTACCCCACAAAGAAAAGCCTAAGAGAAAGCCCTCATACTCTTTGTTGCTGAATCACTTGGTTGTCTGCTCCGAACAACAATTCAGCAGTAGCTTTGTTGAATGCAGCCAAACCTTCAATTGGGAGATACTGTATATCACAGAGAACTTCGTAGTAAGAAATCTATTTGACACCAATCATTGCTTAGTAATATAAAAAATGCTAGTACCTCTTTGTTTTCCCCTCTCTCCAACATAAGCTTTTCTGTCTGCAAGGAAGTGCCAACAAAGATTAAGGCAGCACAATCATTGACGGAGTAGCATAAGATATATTTGTATCAACTTCCTTCAAATTATACAATGCAACGGCTGAGGATGTACATAAAAATAAATTAAAAAAGGTAGACATAACTTGCCTTCTTGACCACATTAAGCACATAAGGTTGAAGGTCTTCTGTGCGATAGGCTCCAACACCAAGATTAAGTTTCATATCACTAGTATCAGCCTTGAATGCCTCAGAGACTCCAAGGATGGGATCAGGCGGAGCCATTGTAATGCTCTCAAATAGGGAGACTTTTACAGCAACAGCCATAGATGTTCGACTGAAAGACTGCACAAAATTAACAAATACTTATGATTCATGTAGTTAGCCTCATTCAACTCTAATATACTCCATCTTAGAATTGGGAACTATGTGACTCTAACTATGGTCAATGATTCACAAAGGTGTGAGCCACATAACTTATAAATATTCCAAAAAATGTTCTTAGACATGACCCGATAAAATCTGGGAAAACACTCAGGTAAGAAACATAGATCACATCGCAATATCATTTCATCATGTGCGACGAATGTTGGTGTACTTTCCATTGACTGTATTAGTACGGAGCCAATCTTTACCTTGATAACTTAAATTATCATTCTTTATAGATCATGCTTCTGGGGTGTCGCATAGCATTATACTCGTATGCAGGTAACAAGTTTTGAATGTCTAAGCATGGACTATTTAACATAATTGCCAGATAGAATGAACTGCTTAAATCTGATTAGATGTATCCATGACGTTCACAGTATCTTTCGAGAAACATAAATTCTAACTAGACTTCCCACAGCATTTAGCTTTGGCAACAAAAAGCTCCTCACTTTCAAGATAATCACAAGTAATACCTTTATCTTGTCCAAATTCTTTCCAGCGAATGCAATCTGATTGGACGCGCCAAGTTTCCATTTTGCCTGCTGCTTCAGTATAAAACAAATAAATCAGGTGGCATTGCTTCTAATGCAATCAACAACAACAACATGCCACAAAGTCTATGAAGAGTCTCCGCCTAAGCGGGGTAAGGGGGTGTAGGATCAGATTACAGCCAAAGGATCTAAGTTCCAAAACAGATTTGATCACTTCCACTCTCTATATTTCAAGATTTCAACAAACAAACCACACGCTTAGTTGCTTGATGCAAAGAAAATCAAAATTAATCCCAACTGGTTATAAATCATACAAATCAATTATCATTTATGTCAACATTTCATTAAAGCAGATGTGAACATCTACTAAATCATTACACTTCAATATAAAAGTACTTAATTGAGTATGTATACAAAATTTTCCTTTTGCCTTTATTAATTAGGATTAAATCATTACACTTCAAAATGATTACTAAAATTTATACAGACAAAAGTGCCAAGAATTCAAGATAATGAAAAGTATCATGTTGGTTAAAAAGACTGTACCTTTAGATTATCTTGAGAAAAAAAAGAAGGGGAAGCAGAAGAGGCAGAGACAAGAGAGAGCATTGTTGATGCCATTTTTCTTTTAAGACAACCTGAGAATGATCATATAAAAAGGGTACACAAATTGTTAAATTGTCATAATTTGATTTGTCATGATTGGATGAAGAACAAATCAAGAAGAGAAGTTGGACAAATTAATGAAACATGAATGAGGATGAAGATAAAGTTACCACAAGGCTTGCAATTTAGTAGCTGTAAGAATGGGATCTAAGCTAACTTCGGAAAAGATCGATATGAACGAGGTTTATAAGACATGATTATATCGTCTCTATAATCATCGTTAATGATCAATAGTACTCTATCCGGGTTTTTTAATTGTCCTTCTATTATTTTTACATTGATTAATGAAGAATAAAAATAATTAAAAAATTTATTGAAAATGTAAGATAATGATAGATTGTCGTTATATTATTTGGGAATATTTTGATAATTTTAATATAAAAGTAGGTAAAAAGATATATTAAAAATGTACTCCCTCCATCCCTATTTGATAGAGCACTTTCCTTTTACACACATTTTTAGGAAATTTTAAACTTCTCTCACAAAACTCATTTTCCCTCCAATTTTTCTTACTAAATTTGGTCAAAATGGAATCAATAATGGGATTTCTATTTTGGGAATATTTCCCTATCAATTAGGGATGGAGGGAGTAAACAATTTATTATATTAGAATGATAATTATTTACAAACAAAAATTTAATCTAAAATAACAAATGGGAAAAAACAGAGGGAGTATTTCTTTTTTTTGTAACGAAATACCCGCAATGATTTTTGAGTGTGCATTTGCTAGACCTCCTACGTGGGAGACTCAATAAAGAAAAAATTGAACTCATGACTTTGAGACAATCTCACCTACTCTACTAAGATGAACTTTACGAGTATAATTCCTTAAAAATAATACTATACTAGTATTATATTTTTGACCTTGTAAATATAATAAAATAAATAAAACACCTTCATTATATGAGGCTCGATTCGGTTGTAAGCTGGAACGAATCACATTAGCCCCCAATTCATTTAATCCAATTCACTATGTAAATGATCCAACATATTCATTTTTGTGTTTGTCACTAGACGTGTCAACCGAACCGGGTCCAACCCCTTTCTTAGAGGACCGAATAGGGGTCCAGTGTTATGGCCCCCGGCCCGGCCCCCTCCGAAGCCCCCGGATACCCAGCCCAGCCCCAGGCCCGGTTTAGACGGTATACCGTGTAGGGGATTTGGACCTTGGTTGTCAAGGAGAATGGGTAAGTACTATCCCATTATGCCAACTTGATTACTTATTAGTTTTTATGTTATAATTAATAATATTATCTAACTATCTAAATAAAATCATAATATGTACCAATATATTATTCTTCTAAATAAAAAACGTAGTTTAGTGTTACATTATATATTACTTAATAGTATGACAAATTATCTTTTAATATTCTTATAAAATTGTTTAATGTTAGATATTATTGAAAATACAAGATATATTACTGTATTAATCTTTAAATAGTAAAGTATATTTGTCATTATAAACTATTTCGTGATATGATTGATATGGTTCAATTTAATATATTATTATAAGAGAAATTAAGTTATTTACTATATATTTAAAATATTATTGGTTATTAAGAACACGAGATGCAACTTTCTATTATTCTTTAAGCAAATTAAGTTATTTATTATTTAATACTCCCTCCATTTTTTTTAACCTATTGTTTGGGTTAGAATTTTTGTGTTTTTTTAAGATAGTGTTTACTATTTTTAATGTGCTTTTTCATTATACTTCCTATTTTATCCTTAATAAAGTAGTATACTTTATTGACTTCTCAATTTTCAAGACATTAGCTAATAGCTTTATGAGGGAACCGATACAATTAAATAGGGGTAGAAGAGTAATACTTGTATGTCTTTAATAAAGTAGATTGTTGCCAAACAATAGGTTAAAAAAAACATACGGAGTAGCATACTATTATAATATTTAAAGTCGTAATAAGTAATAACGTTTATTACATAAAGAATAATATATCAATGTATTTTATGCTTTGTATATACACTTATATTTTGTAAAGACAAATTTAACATTTATCATTAAGAAAAAATTTATTAGTCTAACTAATTTGTAATATAATGATAAATATTGTTACTTTCAATAATATGTATTATTTGGCCCAAAATATAATCAAGTATAATATAATTGTGATATAGTGATAAATGTTGAATAATTTAGTGAGTTTAATAATTACTAATACACAAACTAACAAAATGGGAGCATGGCTCAATGGGTAGTGTAATATTTATCAATAAGCAATGTCTAGTGTTCAAATCCCCAAGCAACATTGCATTTTGTTAGCCCGGACCTTCCATACACATATTCACCGTGTTTGGAAATATCTTGCACGATAGGTGTTACAACAATATAGCTATTTCTTGTCAGGTTGTGACAGTTTCCACGAAATAGCCCAATAAGAGCACCAGATAAATTATGGTAGACCCTGTAAGGATATCCATAAAACCTGAGGAGCAGACTTTGCAGGTTTGCAATATACTCCATTTTAAATAGATTTGAAGTGTAACGATGTTGAGTGTTCTCAAGCTCTTATGTGAGAGCACAACCAAACAATTTGTTATCTTTTGCAACATTGAGCAGAGGTTAAAAGGGTAACAAAGATGTCAAACGACCAATGGAAAGTATCATCAATGCACAGAAAATTGTTTGGTTAATCTAATATCTCCAGTTCAAATGATTTGTTACAAGTACTAAAAGCACATTATTGATACAATTATAAACATCAATTTACTAGTATCATAGATTAAAATTTCTAAAGGTTTTCTACGAAACATCCGAAAAATTTCCATTTTTGGAATTATGGAAACTAAATGTTTGTATAAATCCGAAATCAATTTTTTTCGTAGAAATAGATTTAAGTTTTCAATTTTTCTTGGAAATATAGCTATTATATAATTGTTTTTGGCAATATAGATCATTATAATTGTCTATTTATTTGTTAAATCTAAATTTTAAATATGTTTAAAAATGATAATAAATGATGTAATTATTTTACATAAAATTTTAATCATTTGTTAACATCTTATTTAAAGCTTTTATATAACATTGATTTCAAAAAACTTTATTTTATTTTTATGTTAGTTTATAATTATAATTTCTTTTAACAATATATAACTTTTTTTTTGATTTTTTAATTTTTTTACATCGTTTATATAATATTTTTGAAACGTTTTTTAGTTTTACATCTTCGAAAAAGAAACTTTGAACTATGTGTATATATTCTCCAATTTATTAAGTAGTTTCATTTAATTGATTAACTTTTGTAATATACTTTTGTTGCTTTTTGATTTTTTGAAACATGTGTTTTAGTTTAATGTGCTTTCAATTATTTTTAGTTGCTGAAGTAATAAATCAATTCTTTTTTTATGCTGATGAAAATAAAGTAAATGATAATAAGGAGGGGTATGAAAAAGAAGTTAGATCGAAAGTTCAGAATGGATAAATTGTTCTTTTTTAGGACTATTAAAGTATCATGGAATCGTCAATAATTATCATATAGTAAGATGTTATATAAATTGAATAGATTACATATATATACTTCCTCCGCTTGAAAATATAGAATATTTTCGTGTTTCCTTGTGTAAAATGGAGGGAATATTATATGAGTATTAATTTTTATGTTTCCTTATGTTTACCAAAATTTTACGACATTTTCATTCGATTTCCATCTTTTTACGAAATATTTTTTCTTTTAATCACCCGAAAGTCATGTTCGAAACCAAATTTTAAACCTTGACTAGTATTAAACATATTCAGTTACATATATTATGTAGTCAAACATATACAAAATATATTTAATAAGACATGTTCAAAATTTCCCCTCATTTTCAAGTTCAGTCACTAGTAACTACCTCAATAAATTGTGATCTATATATTCTCCTCAAATTCCATTCATTTTTTGCAGAAACACATAAAAAAAATTCCACAATGGCTTATACTTGTAGCAAACAATTTCAACCTAGACGAAATGTTGAGGATTCAGAAGGGTTCACTTGCGTATCTCCAATCTCCATTTTGTCTTGCTGGATTAAGACTAAAAAATCCAAGAAACCAACAACTAGCAAAAAACTAGGGGAAATCGAAAAGTTTGGAAGTTTTGATGATGATGAAAAGAAGATGGAATCTGCAATATTGGATCCAAACTATGCTGAATCATGTCAGAGTTGTACTCCAGATGATGATTCATCAGGTGATGCATTGCTTCCTTCTCTTATTGCCATATAACTCTGTATGCATGCTAAATTCGGGTGAAAACTCCGTGTTGATTAATATACTTTCGCGTTATTCTTTTGTTATAATTTACTTTACATTTTCTTTGACATTCGTAACTGTTCAAAAATATAACATCGCGTTTGATATTAATATACTAATATCGTCGCCTAACAATGTGACTGTTGATATTCCAAGTTTGTTCCAAGAAAAGATCGTCGAGTTTTTTCAAAAGCCTCGTCTAAGTAAGCCTCATTTACATTTGGTTATGGTTTATACATTCAGGAAATCTGGAGGAGGTGAAATTATTCAACTTGGGAGTTGGGTTTGGACTAGTGTATTTACTTGCTCAAAGTAAAGATGAACTGAACAAGATCAAAGAGTTGCACAAAGAAATGGAAGTTGAACTTGAGAGTTTTAAAAAGAGATTGGTAGCTAATGATGATGTTGAGAAGAAGAGGATTAGTTCATTTCAAGAACTCGAATCTTCGATTAGTATAAAAGATCCACAGATTAGATCTTTCATAATAAGCAGACAACAGAGTAGGAAGAAGATGAATCTGCTAGAGGAAGAACTTAAAGCTGAGTTAGAACATCTGCAACTCCATATCGAATCCGAGACAATGCTTTATCAAGAAGAGAAATATAGTCAGGTATGGTATTTCTGCTATCATGTTATGTATTTCTTCTTCGATCAATCCGGAAATCTGACCTCTTATCCCGTTGAGGCGTAGTGGCTGAGTTTAAAAGAGATCAAAGGGGGCGATGGTCCTCGTTAACTTTGACCCCTTTTTTTGAGTAATTATTTCACAGAAATATATATAGATATGGATACTAAAAAATGTCACTGCGTAGGCAGGAACCTCTTTAGAGGTATTGGAGCATATCGTCGTATCGTGTACTGATATTTTTATTCAATCATGTCAGATTATGGTTAAAGAAACAGCAGCAGAAGGAACTTTGTGCAGAACAAATTGTGGAGAAATAATTGATCCTCCTCCCCAAGTGATCCACAATGAAGAACAGTATGGAGTTTGTCCACATGAATTGGAGAGCAGATTACATGAACTTTTGGAAGCTAGACAGCAAGAGAGGATCAATGAGCTTGAAGAAGCTTTACTTTTAGCAAATCATAAAATTCAGGAAAAAGAAAGAGATCTTTCCTGTTGGAAAAAACACAGCAAAGATGTTTCTCCAACAAGTTCCTGTTCACAATGAAAGGCAAGCATTGACACACCAGTAAAGGTTGGCATTGCATGTCCCGAAGGCACCAGTTCGAAAAATGAGATAAGACTACGTACAAAAGAATCTTTAGGTCACTCGACGCATTTCCTGTAATTGAATCTTTAGGTCATTCGTTATGACCGTATGATTCACATTAAAGCTTTCATCGATTAAGTACTTTCTTTCCTTTCTGTCATATCGTGTGTATTATCTAGAAGTCATGAGTCGGAAAAAACAAGATAAGATTACGTTCAAAAGAATCTTGAGTTAATTCGACGCGTCCCTATGGTTCGTAGTTGGACATATCATGTGTTTCATTTTTGAGTACTGTAGAAACCTTGTTGTTGAAGAAATAAATGTTGGCATTTCGAAATGTTATGGTAGATAGCAGAAATTATTGAGAGCCGCAAGCAATCATGTCTGCCAAACAAATGTGTCAATCACAATCTATTGATGATGATTGATGAGCATAGCAATTAGCAAGACATAGTTTATTGCTATATTGTGATACTCGTGACTTATCATAAATGAGCTCAAAATTTAGCAGCAATAAGTACTACTACTACTACTACTACATTCTACCAGTGTGGTCCTCTTGTTTGTGGTTTTCTTCTTCAGGCAGATACCTATTTAAGAATAGTGTCGATTATAGTTGCTCGTTCAATAATCTGGTGACATATGATCCAAATTTTCAACTAGGAGGTGTCGGATTGAAACCTTGTCAAGACAATGTGGCTCATATTTCATTCTAACAATTTATTAGTTATAATTTCTATATTCCTTATTTATAATACGATTGTTTTTATACCTTTATCGCTAGTCTACAAATAAAAAAAGGAAAGAATTTTATCTGCTATTATTTCATCATTTTTTTTAAAGTTAAAAAATCAAAATACAAGCAGTACTTTTTTTCCCTTATTTCGGCAAGGACTCTTTAACTACTAACCTTTCATCTAATCAAAAAAAGGTTTGAATACTATGCTATACTTCTCAAGTCATTGCTTGATTCTTACTTTTGTGTAACATCTAGAGATTTAAAAATTTATTGTGAACTGTATGAGTCTAAATTGTGAAAATAATCTCAAATAATGATCAGTTATACTTTGATCCTCAATAGTTACAATCTCAATATAACATTTTGCGCTTGATAGTGACACAATTGTTACATATCGATCCCAACTAACTTTTCTGTAAAAAAATGTCACTATCGAAGCTCAAAGTGTTGTAACTCAAGAAGATAGGATCGACTTATGCTACACATGGAAACCCGAAGATTTAAATGTCTTCCGTATAAGTATCTAGTGTTTTGAAATGTATCCAAATCATATGGTAAATGTTATTCAGGTAAGTGAATGGATTTCAAATACTCAATTCAATTTTGTAGAATTCAAAAAACTTAGGTATTTATTTTGACAATGAATCCATTAAATACTGCATTATATATCCACTTGATTTTCAAATGCAAAGAAGCTTCGATGGATATGTCTTTAAAGCTTTGGCAATGAAGCTGACAAAACTATTAAATGTATTTTCAAACTAAAATATAAATTATATTCTCTGAGAAAATGACAGCTTAAATTCAACTTATTGAAAGGGAAACTCATCAGACAATATATGGAACAGACAATGCCTAATACCGTTCATTTGAATAAATGAAGTCATTCTCTATGAGATTAAATGCACAACTGCACTCTGATATCTTACCCGAAATCTAAGAAGAAAAGTCGAAAAACTCATGGTCTACTAGTGCTTTAAATTTACATCAGACAGACGGCTCACGTAGAGCAGTGGGCAAGATAAGTTCAGGGGTAGCTTCCCCAAGTGGCGCGGTGTATTGATCAACCATGTCCTTGGTTATGTCCTCGAAGCGTGGAGGGTCCCACTGAAGGTAACATAGAATTTATAATTAAATACATATATAAACAACAATTTTATCAAGGGTGATAATGGTGTGAGTTTTATATATGTACCTTTGGAGCAAAGTCCTTGTCAACTAATCGAGCACGAATGCCCTACAAATGTCATGAACATCATAAAGTTAATCATTGATAGAATCGAGTTCAAAAATGGTCATTGTTTTATACTTTTGCAGCATTGCGCATTCTCAAGTAATAAGTACCTCGCTAAAATCATTTGACACCTTCTTGGTAATAAAATTCATGGATATCCGATGTTCACGAGCCAGACACTGATCAAGGGGTTGAAATCTGCCCTCCCTGATCTAAATGAATAGGAAAACAAATCAACTAACTGGAAACTCATAGTTCAGAAAGAACTACTGAATAAATAACCAGCTTACAGATTGCAGAGTGACTTTCAAGCTCAATGGAGATGCTTCTTTAATCTTTGTAAGTGTCGCAGTAAACCAATCATTATGGGTCTCGGCTGCCTCCCTTTCCTGTCATGAATTAAACCAGAAACCAAGCACTGTAACAACCAGGTCTAAGCAATATGAAAACGAAAAACATGCAAAACGAGTCAAAGGATACCCAAGGATCTTAATATACAACATGGAATTAGACCATATTTGAACAATGTACTTCAGTCCAAGAGTTTGAGAGACGATTTCCAAAGAAGGTAAAATTTCAGGAAGCATATTGAGAAGGGTAGTGAGGTTCATCGAACTGATGTGTATAAACAAGACAAGGGAGGAACTCAAAGAATAAAAGATGATCAATCTCAACTGCAACACAACGATTTTACGCCAATTAAGCTTACCAGGGCCTCCACGATTTCTTCCATAGTATCATGGCTGAAACATTTATCAATCAGCTCCATTCTATATCATCAAAAGAGACGAAAATGGAGTAAATGAGAAATTCAGCCACTGCTGAAGTATCTGATTTCATAAGTGAATAGCATAGATGTGAAAAAAGAGAGGTTCACAGGCGATGTAACTAATATAAGATAATTTCTAAAGTTACAAAAAGAACAAACAACACAAAAGAACAAGACGAAGAAGAAGGGAAAGTACACAAGAATACAATAGCTAATAGTACAGAAACACCAACTCTACACAAAACATGATCTCCTATTTCTTGGACTATTATTGCAAGTAGAAACAAAAGAACCCTCTCACTAGTAGAAACCAGGAAATAGGATGAAGTCTAATATTGAGGAGCATTACGAGAACCAAAATGAGATACCAAGTGCCAAAATATTATGGATAAATGATGCCTTAGGGCACGTGAGGACTTGAGGTATACATTAGATTCTAAACACAGTCAACCCATCAGTGTTATGGTCACATATCAATGTAAAATAGGTTGACAACCTTTTCTTAATTACAGTGCATAATTCTATCTCTAGAATAATCTAAACAAGATTTAGATGTCCTTGATGACCAGGAAATACTAGATTAGAGTAATTCACTGAGCGCTCTTCTTTACGAAATGATTATCCACTAACTTTGATTATACCCAACACAGAATTGGTTTCTACCAGCATTTAGTTCAGTTCTTCAATAGGGATATGTGACAACTGCTCCATTCTGATATCACCCTCCCATATACTTCTCCTCTACTTTTTATTGCTTATTCCTATAATTTGACAAATTCCCCATGGACTCTAAAAATCTGAAGCCTAGAAGAATACTTCTCTTACAGCTCTGAGCTTGCAAAGATATTCATTGTTCCCAACCCATATGAAGGTCTGAGGATGAAACTACTAAAAATACAGCGAAGCAAGATACAAACTTACTTATGAAGCACACTTGAAATGTCAGGATACACGAGGTCCCCATATTGAGCAAGAGAACTCTCAATAACTGAAGGATCATCTGTTATCAATTTGGCAATACGTTCTTCAATCCAAGGAAGTCTCTGTTAGAAAGAGAATGTCAACGACTCTACAGAGGTAGCAAATTAAAAGCAGGTAAGTATATAATTACGAACTTCTTTCAAGGAGAAGTGAGTCGCAAGGCCACATGCAATCATTTCGACACCATTTAACTTCTCCCCAGTAAGAGCCAAATACTCTCCTGCAAAGTGTAAGCGAATTAAAAAATCATTGATATTAACAATATTATTATAAAGATCATGATCATCGTTGTTTATTACTATTATGTAACTTGTTAAATCAATGGAAACATGATGCATATTGAAACAAAGATGAAAAAAAAATGATGCATATTGTTGAAACCAAGGGTAAAAGAATTCAGGAACAGTATGCTGGACTTGTGCACAACATTACACAGATGATCATGGGCAGGAAATATATGGGATACATCTGAATATTAGCACTACAAAACGCCCCGAAATTTGTTACGTGCACAACCATATGCACAGCTAGTGAAATCCACTTCTACACATAGCTATTTTAAAATAATAGGGTTTCAGATATTTAGAGATGAAAAAATGGATCCAGACTCAATTCGGATTACCTAAATAACCAGGAAGTCGAGACAGATAATAAGAAGCACCAGCATCAGGATGAAAACCTATTTGGGTCTCTGGGGATGAAAATACCTGCAATTATATTGACTCGAATTAAAACTTTAGACCCTGTACCATGGGGAACCACAAAACCAAAAAGAAAAACAAAATGAAAAAGAGAAAGGCACTATGGAACTGGTGCTGAATTCAACACCCATATGTAAAATTAATTGATGTTCACATCTAAGTTCTTAGCCTCTCCTTGTGATGTGGTGTAGCTGACAAGTCATGTAATCAAGCAAACATACTCGCCGATGCATATATTCATGTCACTACACTGACATCCACGGGTTTCATGAGTCACATCAATGCCTTAAAAGTGATGCAACTTAATTCTTCAAATTCAATTACATAAAATAAGCTACATTCTTTTTACCGGAGAATCCACGAGATTCCCCGACACGTTAATGGCACCAAAATCCATTACACAACAAGTTGACAAGTCCGAATATTGACGATTTTATCTATAACTAGTGCTTATACTTCAAATCAGTGTGCTTCTCATCAGAAAGTCATCATTACTCATAAGGCGAATCATAAAGAAAATATGTAGTACAAGGTATACTACAAGTCTTGTACTATTTAGAAAGCTGAGAGAGAAAGCTGAATCTTGGTGACAGTTGCATACAGTTTTATCAGTGACGAGGCGGAACATTCCAGAGAGCGAAATACCTGCCCCGCTTCCCACTGTGATACCATCCATGATAGCCACCTGCACAAATGGCAGATCATTATATGTAATGTAACCCATTGCAGAGGGAAATTAACCACCAAATTGTGAGCTTGCGATTGTTTCAGTATGAATATTATAATACCAGCACAAAAAACAGAATTCATATATCTTTGAGTGATTAAAGGTCAGCAATCCACTGAAACTTATAGAACTGAGAAGATCGTCTGAAGAAACAAAATAGCATTCTCTATAGATCATTGTATGAAAGGAACAATCGTTGAACTTAAACCTAATGGTGCACTACTCCAGTCTCAAGAGAGTCAACATATCAACTTCAGAACTTATGATAAGACGTTGATATTTATGATTCTAAAGCCAACAAAGTTGATATTAACACTAGCCCCTAACTGCTATTAATCTTGAAACTGTGAGACAAACATCCAACTGCGAATAGTTTAACTAATGTCACCAAATAAAGCTATACTCTGTGAGATTGTCTTCAGTCTTTCTGATGCTATTTTGATTAAGGAAACGACTTCTTTTGACAGAGTCCTCTGTCCAGAGCTGATCATTCTACTGCGGTAGCTAAAAGTAAGTTGCCAGAATTAATTCAGACATGCCTGCTATCAGTGTCATGTGCCTTGTTATTGTTGCGTCGTTCGCAAAACTTATAGCCTTCTCCATGTAAAAGATCATTGCGACAGCTAAGCTTTTATGCAGATTTCTATATCTCATCTTTAAGGACATCAGCATCAATATCACATGCTCATTGAGTGTTACATTTCATTAAAGGGCTAAATGAGTATAGTATTTAGAACAAATAACAAACCAACAATACTTACATGTGGCTTCATATATGTTGACAAGAGATAAACAAATTTATACAGTGTCTCGAAGAAAGCTTTGCATTCTTCAACCTTTCCTGCAGATAACCATAGTTTGAGACATCTTGTCACGGCAGGGAAACTAGTCATGCTTCAACATGAAAACACCTAGATCATGAGTTTAAAAGAAATCCCCAAGCTGATCGGCCTTATGATTGTGTACTCAATATGCTCATGAACCTATAATTGTTATGTTGCTAACTTGCTTTACTTTTCTCTAAGAACAATAAATAAAATTGAGCAGGAAAAAGCTCCAGACGTTTGTTTAGACAAAAAACGAACACATGTGTAAGATCATAGTATGTTACGGTTTACAAAAGAAAAATCTGATTGTTCTGATGTTTCTATCTCCTATCCAATGACCTTTGAATTCTTATAAGAATGATCAACAAATTTCATTCATAAACAAGCACGTTATTCAGTCAAATGCTATGTCAAACTATAGTAGTAACCAGCAATCATTAGCAAAGTGCAAATATGGTTGACAAGGAACATACTATTAATTGAGTAACCGGCGCTTTCTTCAAAAACTAAATAGCACCACAAATACAAAATAGTACTAACATTTAGATACTTACACACCTTCATTAACCAAGTGATAAAGCGAGACAACATCTGATCCCGAACAGAATGCCCTTCCACCACCCTATAAATAATCGAAAGAGCAACTCAATCTCCAAACACATCTACATTTGCAACGATAACCGACCACAAAGAAAAAAGTTACAACTTCATATGTTAGCTGCAGAAAGATATTATCTTTACCTTCATTAAGACAAACCCAATCTCCGAACTATCCTCCCAAGACTCGTACAGTTTATTCAACCTACCTGCCTATATCATCAAAACCACTATATTCAAAACTCAAAGCTATAGCCTAACAAAACAAAAACACATTAGAAAATAACAACAAAATCATAGAAGAAGATACCATCGATGTAGATATAGCATTGAGTGAAGATGGTCTATTAAGTATTGCTGCCCTTGACTTAGCTCTTCCTTCAACCAAAACCTGCAAATTCAAGTACAACAACATTTCAAAAAAGCAATTTTTTTTCTTATCAAATTTCTCAAAATAAACGAATTGCCCGATCTTATACCTTCCGTTCTTCTAATAAATACCAACACTGCATTAACAATCTTTGTTCTCTAGAAGAATCTTAGAATAAAAAAATGGGTTGCCTGATCTAAAATCTTCTCTTATATTTCCATGTCCGATGCAGTCAAATATTCCATATGCTCTAGCTCTAAGATGTAATGGAATAAATCAAAATGCGTCACTACACTACCTACACTTATTAAGGAGTAAATACCGTTTGTACTCCACTATTGGTCAACTTGAAAACAGTCTCCTTAATTTTTTTAAACCCACCCACCGCCCGTTACAATGAGAACCGAACCAGGACGTCTAAGTCACTGGAAGACCTCAAGGTCATTCGATGTTCTCAGAAAACAGTCTCCTTAATATCCTTGATATCAGAGGGGTAAACAATCTTCCATTTTGAAATAAACTAAAAATATGGATTGCCTGATCTAAAATCTTCCATTTTAATGAAATCAAACACTAAAAAAATCCAACTTTTTCTTAACAACAAGCTCGAAATCAAAAGATGAGTTGCCTAATCTAAAATCTGCCATTTTAATGAATACCCACATTAGAAAAAACAATATTTTTCCTAAAAACAATCTGGAAACAATAAATGGATTGCCTCATCCAGCATACAAACACTTAGTAAATAAACATGCCTGTTCTTGAAGGGCATCATTGAGGGTGTAGCGTGGAAGAGCAGAGAAGCATCTGGTGAGATCACAACCCCTTTTTTGTTGCAAAGAATGCTTCAAACTCGATAAAAGCTTCAATCTTTGCATTTTCCTTTTGATTCTCTTGCTTGTAGAGAGTGAGATTTTCGGTATATGTTGCGGCTATTTTGGTTTCTTGAAATGAAGTGTTTTTGTTTTTCCTTTATTTTTCTCTAGTACATTTGAGTAATACGACTTCGTTTAAGCTACAAGGTCCCTAAACCCTAAACCCTCAAAAAATTGGATACTGGTATTGATAAATCATGGATTCTAGGCTTAATTTCGATTTGGAAGGAAATATTTTATTTTAGGTAGGCGTAGGCGACTTTTTAATTAATACATACAAAGGTTTAATATGAGAATGAGATGAGATTTTTTTTTTTAATATAAATTAGCGATAAAGTGAGTTTCGACCCAGAACCTTCGGGTCACTAGTAAGAGCCTTTTCCACTAGGCTATTCGATTGACTCAGAATGAGATGAGAAACTTGAAAATCAACTCTTAGAATAACGAATATGAGTGTAATTACATTTTTGTTTGAAAATTTATATATTGTTGATCGATGAACTTTATTATATTCAACTATTCGGTCTTATGACATGCTTGTATCATTACTTTCACGAGCAAAATAAATCGTAGCTCTCGCCGCATACCTCTATTACGCTCCAGAGGTATCATTTCCTTGTTAAATTGTCTACTTCACATAAATTTGAAGTTATTTGTAAGAAATTTTAAAATAAAGAAAAGTTATGGGAAAGCGATTTAACATACACATAAAATAAGTCCAAACCCAGTACCACTGGCTAATAGCCTTGATTAACTATATGAAGTTCACACTACTAAAATATAGGTTAGTTACATGTTTTATGTTTCCACCAAGTGTAATGCTTAATTTTATCTTATTTTCTTATTATCGTGGAATGTACAAATTTCTATTAAGATTTCGTTACTTTTTACATTGTCCTTAATTTACCTTTTTTTCGTGATAATAAATATATTTTCATCTAACATAGTATAATTCAAAATTCCACCAATAGTCAATTTTTTGAGCAAAATCAAACACTATACACTCTATCTTCATGGTTGTTTGAGGTCTAATCTAACATTGTACCTTTATATGGTCGGAAGGAAACTTGTTTATTAACAAATCAAAAGAAAAGGAAAAATTAATGAAAGTAAATTATTTAATTATAAAATACGAGGACATAAACAACCCCTATCATGGATGATGGGTTGCATTTCTTCAGCCACAATTCTCTTTTATCTTCTTTTACTAATTATTCAACTTTCAGTTAAGCATTCACAAAATCACATAATTCATGTGCATATGATAATAGCATTGAAATTAAAGAGGTAAGGAAAGTGGAAAATTAGTGAAGAAAATGCTAATGTAACAATTTATAATTTCATCTTCTTCTTTTTTTCTATTATAGTACTAGGTCTCCATCTAGCTAGTTGTCCACTTGGAAGAAATTAATTGTACTTATTATGAAAATAATCTAAGTTTAGCTAACCTAAGCTAACTTGTACATGTTATAAAGTTAAATCTTTATCAACTAGTTTAGAGGTGATTATTAATATCAAAGTCCATTTCACCAATCCAATCAAGACGTTTATAATTAATAGAAAATTATGTTGTAAGTTGAATGTTAAGTGAGAAATGAGAGTAACAAAGTTAACAATTTATATTTTTTACTTCAATTTATTTAATTACAAACAACTTTTCAATATACAAAAGCTTGAAATATTATTATTTATTGGTAACATATCTTTGTATAAATTCTTTTTTTACAATTTCAATTTTTATGAATATGTGATTGACTCTTTTTGGAAAACAAATGTTTCAAAATTTTGATAAAGAGGTATCGAGTTGGGAATCAATATGATCATGTTCAAATTGATAGTGATCGAGCAACAAGTATACTCTTCTTCCTATTTGGTATATGCTCGATGAAAAAAGTTGTTATAAACTCATCATGTTGTTATTCATTAAAATATTCAAGACTCTTATACATATCCATACATGTTACAATTTAAACTTATCGCTCAACAAAAAAACAATAAGATTTATATAGATAAACCCAAAAAGACCTAGTTACCATCATACATAAAACCAAACATTTTTTTCTGCCAAAATTAATTGTATTTTTTATTTTTTCCTTTTTAGTAAATGGTACAGTATACATATCTACCAACAGCTTGAAGAAGACAAGTGAACTGTAAGCAATAAATTAAACAAATCCCAAATATTATGTTTATATATTAAACTTAGTTTTACATAAAGCTTGAGTCTTTAATCTATTTATACCATTTGTGGATCTCAAAATCACACTTCTTGATAGTATTAGATTTTGTTGAAGTGAAGCTTTTCTCTTGAGCTTTCTTGGATCAACAACTATGGCAAGAGCTTCTGGATCTTGCCAGATCTCAGCAACCCTTCTCATTTTCCTCTTGTTTATCAACATTGTCCACTCCTTTTACCTCCCTGGTGTTGCCCCTCAAGATTTTCACACGGTATCTTTTTGCATTTTTCATCTATTTTATCTGCATAGTACACATTTTAACTTAGTTTTTTTGTTGTTATAGGCAGTTAATGTAGTCTCGCATTGGTTGATTAATATATTACGACTAAACGTCTAGGCTTTATATTTATGATCAATTAGTTTTAGACTTTTGTAACGACCTCAAATACTCTTAACATGGTACCAGAGCAAGCACTAATATGCGGTCCAAGTCGACAGTGTTACACGTGTATGTGGAGGTATTGAGAACACAGTAATACCCGGTGAATTAATAAGTTGTATTAGTAAGGTCTGGATTTATTCATCTGTAATCAATTGGTTTTAGTTTGAAGGACTGTTAGCATTGTATTGTTATCTCTAAATGGAAATTGTTGATTTTCGAGTATTCTTAATTTGGATTTTCTTGATCTGTTTTTATATGTGATAGTAAAAAAAAAATTGGTGATGTATTTTTGAATAAGAATGAGAGAATTAGTAGACTGGGGAAAGGGTGTGCAAAGATCTAATATTTTTTTGAAGTGGTTAATTAGATTGAAAGATCTAATCTTTTTGAAGTGTATTTGAGTTAATCGGATTGATTGTACTTGGTTGTTAAGGTTGTATACTTTATTGTCATTATTACTTTGAGTCTGCATGTAGCTAATGGAAGTGTGTAGAACTGAAGTAATTTTTCTTGGTAATGATTCTATTGCCTAGTCATAATATTTTCTCACATGGGTTGTTACTTGTTACTGATGACGAGGGAGCTATCACTTATAGTATGCTTGAGGAGCGTTGTATAACTTTGCGATGCACCTACAACAGTTATATCTTAATCTTTGTATGATCTTGATGGGAATTAGTTGGACATCTACAATTGATAGCTTAGCACTTTAGACTTTTAATTATTGATTTGTGTACTTCAGATTGTACGTAAAGACATATACTAGTATACTACAGCTTATATTCGTTATACTTGTGCAGGGGGATGAGCTGAATGTGAAAGTGAACAAGTTGAGTTCCACAAAAACTCAACTCCCATATTCATTCTATTCTCTTCCATTCTGCAGTCCAAAAGTCATAGTTGATAGTAGAGAAAATCTAGGAGAAGTCCTTCGTGGTGATCGCATTGAGAACTCTCCTTATGTAGTAAGTTCTGGAAAATGGATGATCTGATGTCTTTGATTATTATGATTGCTTATTTGACTTATGCTATCTACACAACTGTGTTGCAGTTTCGTATGAGGGATCCGCAGACTTGTGCTGTTTTATGTCGGGTGACACTTGATGCTAAAACTGCAAAGCAGTTCAAGGAAAAGATTGAAGATGAGTATCGCGTTAACATGTACGTGTTTTCATTTGATCATATGGACCTCAAACTTGCTTTTTCTTATGCCTCTTCATTTAATGTGGCAGGATACTGGACAATCTTCCTTTAGTGGTTCCTATTCAGAGGTTGCAGCAAGATGCTCCTCCTGTTTATCAGCTTGGCTTTTATGTTGGACTTAAAGGAAAATATGCTGGTGTAAGTGTACTTCTGAGAACTCTCTTTTATTAGTATCATCTCTTTTACTGATATGTGTAGTTGTCTACAGAGCAATGACGAAAAATATTTTATTCACAACCATTTGAGTTTCACTGTCAAGTATCATAAAGATGAGCAGACTGATTCGTCGAGGATTGTTGGGTTTGAGGTCAAGCCTTTTAGGTGGGTTATTAGTTGAATACGGCAGATTCTGTTTGCACCTCCAACGGGAACCTTTAATTTTGCTATTTGCATTACCTTCTAGATAATTATTATCACATGATACTCATGTTTGGTTGCTTTATACATCCAGCGTCAAGCATGCATATGAAGGGAAATGGAGCGACAATACTAAATTAACAACCTGCGACCCAAATGCAAAGCAGCCAATCACCAACTCAAATTCTCCGCAAGAAGTTGATAATAAGCAAGAGATTATATTCACATATGATGTTGCATACCAGGTAGGAGTTTAGTATCTGTGCTTGTATTTTGATAGTAGTAATGATATAGCTGAAGAGGTTCTTCAACAAGCTATGTTGCTCATGAAATTTACATACTGATATGACTGGTGAAGTTCACACACTAAACATTGTACGAATGACCTCAGATTACACGACTATAAAATCTAGTTAAATTTTAGGCCGAGGAAGTCTTATTTGGATTTGGTCTGCATTACAGGAGAGTGATGTGAAGTGGGCATCAAGATGGGATACCTATCTCCTGATGAATGACGATCAGATCCATTGGTTCTCAATTGTGAATTCACTAATGATTGTCCTTTTCCTCTCTGGAATGGTGGCCATGATTATGTTGCGTACACTCTACCGTGATATTTCCAGATATAACGATCTTGAGACGCAAGAGGAGGCTCAAGAAGAAACAGGATGGAAGTTGGTCCATGGAGATGTATTCAGACCCCCAAATAACTCTGATTTACTTTGTGTCTATGTTGGAACAGGTGTACAATTCATCTTCATGGTACTTGTTACTATGATGTTTGCTGTCCTTGGTTTCCTTTCTCCTTCAAATCGTGGTGGGCTTATGACAGCCATGCTTCTGCTCTGGGTATTCATGGGACTTCTTGCTGGGTATGCTGCTGCACGCTTGTACAAGATGTTCAAAGGAACCGAATGGAAGAAGATTGCCTTGAGGACTGCATTTTTGTTCCCAGCAACAGTCTTCGGCATCTTCTTTATTTTGAATGGATTGATATGGGGAGAGAAATCATCAGGAGCTGTGCCATTTGGAACAATGTTTGCTTTGTTCTTCTTATGGTTCGGAATTTCAGTCCCACTCGTCTTTGTGGGCAGTTACATTGGGTTTAGGAAGCCAGCAATTGAAGATCCTGTGAAGACAAACAAGATACCTAGACAGATCCCAGAGCAGACATGGTATATGAACCCCATTTTCTCGATAATGATAGGCGGCATACTCCCCTTTGGTGCTGTTTTCATAGAGCTATTCTTCATCCTGACATCAATCTGGTTGAATCAGTTCTACTACATCTTTGGTTTCTTGTTTATCGTCTTTGCGATCCTCATTATCACCTGCGCTGAAATATCAATAGTGCTCTGCTACTTCCAATTATGCAGTGAGGATTACCTATGGTGGTGGAGATCATACTTGACATCAGGTTCCTCTGCATTATATCTTTTCCTATATGCTGTTTTCTACTTTTTCACCAAGCTCGAGATCACTAAGCCAGTTTCGGGAATGCTGTACTTCGGATACATGTTAATCGCATCTTACGCTTTCTTTGTGCTAACTGGCACCATTGGCTTCTATGCTTGCTTTTGGTTCACAAGGCTCATCTACTCATCTGTGAAGATCGATTAATTGATATATTGCACGCTGGTGAGCGGTGATCCTCTGCACAGAAGCAAGGAAGGTTTTACATAGCAAGAAGGGATAAAGTTGAGTAAGATGTAGAGAGAGGGTGAGCTTTGTGTGGGGAGAAAATCATCTATTCGTATATTAGACTATTTGTACCTCATCTAGATGTAATTGTTATATTTGCCATTTTTGTAATAGACAATTGATAATATTACATAAAGTACTGTATTTCCAGATTACAAGTATTCTTTAGAAGAATTTTGTTGTTCGTCGATCCTCTACTATAAAGTACTCTGCCTTACAACGTTTTGTCTTCGTTATCTCCTCCAAACCGAACCTTATTTCGTTAACGGTTATTGAATACATAATATCGGGCGTTTTCAATCAATCATATGTTTGGATCATCTCCTTTTTGCCGTCTTCTGACCATCTTACAGAAAATGTAACCATTCTCCTTTGTGTTTTGAAACTATCTCCTACAAATGCATCTCATTCCCACCCGTCTATGCCCAAGATCCCAACTTCACACTTCCATTTTTGTCACATTGCGTAATAAATGGGCATCTAAATGCAGTATTTCATTAATAATCCTTTCAAGGCCTTCGCTTGTCACATGAGTCTCAATTTTATACTTCCATACGTGAAAAGAAATACTATAAGTTATCTTCATATACCAAACGCTCGCTAATGAGTACTCCATCTTCAGAGTTGTAACCTTCCCAACTCAATCATTGTTAATGGAATCATCAAAGATTTGACATTTGTGACCATAACTCACTGAAGACCCCGAAAACAAAGAGAAATATAATTATTTACTCCCTTGCAATTGGGTAACAGATGCTTCTAATTATAGTGTTTATATTAAAATGCACGTGTATAAACAAGTGTTTGTACTAAAATACATATGTATAACATCTTATCGATGTATCATCTAATGTGTTACCAATTTGGATGACTAGTCTAAATGAAGTTTCGATGTTTAGAAGTATACGACTTGAGATTCCGCTTCACTTCATACATAGAGGTAACGAACAATAATTTTACTCAACTTGAGCAAGTCATATCAATATTTTCACAAAGTCAAAAATCTAATGGCTAAAAACTTCAACCAAAATAACCGATAAAAAGAAAACAGAACTGCATAAATGCATTTCAACGCTTGAGAAAGAACATCACAGCTTTTTACATAATTAGTCTTAATCCGTATTTTTGTCCTTCAAACTTGAAATGATTACCACTCTAACAGAGATAATACTGTAGCAAGGGAAAGTTAGAGACACATTCAATCTGCATCAAGAAACCAAAGAGCTACTGGAAAATCCAACAATTTAATAAAACAAACTTGCCAACACCTCACACGCACTCGTCACAGCCATGAGAGCAAGGGATAAAACACCAGCTACCTAATATTTGGAGATAAAGGTCAAACTTTTCGTGACACAAGATCTTTTGAAAGGACATCAAGAGCTTTATAGCAGCGAAACACTCCTCCTATGCAGATAGATGCACCACCGTGAAACAAACAAGGTTGCGGTGATAGCTTATATGAGATCAGCCACATTCATTGGCATCTCGTCAATTTGAGTACTGTAATATTGCTCGATATCTCTCAAAATCTTGATATCATCACTTTTGACAAAATTTATAGCAACACCCTGCATAGCAATAAGACAATGCTATCATTAAGCTGACGAACATATATGGAAAGTATTTTGAGACACAAGCTTGTTTACTTCAATAAAGGTATACAAAGTATTCTGCAAAATATCTGCTGGAATGGTCGCTAGAAATGCAATATAGAGGTTAATAGCTTATGATTTATACAATATTGTAAACCATGAAAAGAAAGGACATGCCTTGATTTAAGATATAACATCAAATATTATATTATTCCTGAGGTGATAGGTACGGCCACTATACGAGGCAAAACTATGTACATAATATCCAATTTACATGACTATTATCAAACTAACTACATGTACAATCAGTTATCTTCTTATCTCTCATATCCTGAGATTTTGGATAGATAATAAACTTTATTCCTCAAGGGCACACAAAAAGCCAGGAATACAAGTACTACACATGCAAAACTATTACAAAACATAGATCAAGGACAATCAAGCAAAAACAACAGAACAGAGTAAGCAGGAAGACAAAAACATACCTTTCGTCCAAAGCGACCAGATCGACCAATGCGATGAATGTAGAGCTCGCGATTGTTTGGAAGGTCATAATTGATAACAAGTGAAACCTATGAAAATGAAGCGTAAGTACTTAGTGCTAGTCAACAAAGCTATATACAAATTGCATTGAAGAACTCCAATGGAAAAAAAAGATGAAAAATTGTCACGAAAAATGGGAGGCCTAAAATCAAAGATGTCTGACTTAAAAGTAATGAGGCAGTTGAAAGCAGTTATGTAAGCAATGGGAACTTGCCTGTTGAACATCCAGCCCTCTTGCCCAAACATCTGTTGTGATAAGAACTCGAGTTTGACCAGAGCGAAATTCTGCCATGATTGCATCACGCTCCTTCTGAGGCATATCTCCGTGCATTGAAGACACTGTAAAGTTGCTCTCACGCATCTTTGCTGTTAGCCAATCAACCTGCAACGATGGTAATATAAGCATTGAAGTCATCTGTCATTTTGTCCAAGATCCCCACAATAGTAATAATGGTGGTACAAAAGGTGAAATCAAAAGAAAAATTAGCCATAGGAGACATAACGGCTTCCAAAAATTTATAGAACCGCCTTCCTCAAACATAAAACAGCCACATTGGAACAATACTCATCCATTTCCCCCCTTTAATTACCTTTCTCTTAGTGTTGCAAAAGATGACAGCCTGGGTTATTGTAAGAGTATCATAGAGATCTGTTAGAGTATCAAACTTCCACTCTTCTCTTTCTACAGCGACAAAGAATTGTTTGATTCCCTGAAATATAACACAATTAGTATCACGGCTCAAATTTCCTCTATTTGAAACCGAGTATGCTTTTTACACTAACCTCCAGTGTCAGCTCATCACGTTTTACAAGGATCCGTACAGGATCTGTCATAAACTTGCTTGTTATTTCCAAAATCTCATTGGGCAGCGTGGCGGAAATCAAAACAACCTGAAAAGGGAATCAAATCTGTGTTTTAACTGTCTGAAGTAAGAGAACAAAACTAAAGACATCAACATATGAAAATGGGCAGAGTTGAAGACTCGTTACATTGAGCAATAAGTTTGAAGTCCAAACTCAATAGTTAAAATAGAAGGGTTACCTGTAGCTCTGGTGGGAGATATCTGTAAACATCATAAATCTGATCCTTGAACCCACGGCTCAGCATCTCATCAGACTCATCCTGTTAGATTCCAAGAGAATAATGTAAGAAATGGATGAAGATGCAAAAAGTTTCTACTTAATAACAAAACTTGCTATGTAACTTCACCAGAATAAGTATTTTAATAGCTCTAGTTCGCAAAGTTCTTCTTTTGATCATATCACACACTCTCCCTGGAGTTCCAGACACAACATGAACTCCATGCTCTAGTTTTCGGATATCCTCACCCACGCTTTTTCCTCCAATACATGCATGTGCTTGTACGTTAATGTAGAGACCAATAGCCAATATCACCTTTTCTGTTTGTGCTGCAAGCTCCCTTGTTGGTGATAGTATGAGGGCTTGTACCCTAGAGCAAATTCACAATTCAAAAAAAATAAAATAAGTAAGAGAAGAAAAAACCTTGCTCAATCTCAAAGTTATCAGTACCCGTATATTCAGTTGAACCCAACTATCCAAATTTATAAGCTTATACCTAGAAATCACACCAAAGAGAAAGCACTGATGTCCTCTCAAACCACCTTCTCACAAAAGCTTCAATTATTTTGTAATAGACTTATTTCTATAATATGAAGATGTGAATACAAACAATTAAAAAACCAACACTTCCAAACACTACAAATACTAAGATGTGAGTGATTGATTAGATATAAGTTAGAACATTTAACTGTATCAAACCTCCAGCTCTATCTCTACATGAAAACAAAACAAAATCTAAACATTACAAAGAGCGTAGTCTTCAAGAATCGAAGTCGATTTGCTTGTCTAGTTAACTTTTGACTAGTCAAAATCAACAAACTTTGCATCCTTAATTTATACTACAAATAACTGACAACTGCTATCAATTGCTCTAATTTTAACTAAATATTATACAACCTATATATAAACATTAAGAAGTTCAAAACTAGATAAACTTATTGAGCCGGAGGAAGTAATAAATAAAGTTCGTCATTACTCATGCTTACAGAATAGTCAACTTTATTCCCAAATAAACCAAGCCAAACTATATGAATACGGGTCTCCAATAGTTACAGTATACAATAAATACAAACAATAATTAAAATATTAACAATTCATATATCTTACACTAATAATATACAAAAACATAAAAACAAATGAAAGTATTGATTTCATATTAAAAAATTATGAAAAGTTAACATCAAAAGTCAAAATTGGAAAACAAAACCTCAAATCAATAAATAATAAAATCCAAATAACATACTCAGACGATTTTGTATCGACGATCTGACAAACAGTGAGGGCAATCATGGAGCTCTTTCCCGTACCGGACTGGGCTTGAGCAATCACATCACGGCCCGAGATAATCGGAATAACAGCTCGTTGCTGAATAGCTGAGGGTTTCTCGAAGCCGTGGTTGTAGATGCCTCTCAAGAGGTCGTCTTTCATCCCCATCTCATCGAAGCTCATTACAGGCTCGACGCCTTTTGAGGTGGAGAATTCTAAGGCTTCGTCGCCTTCAGCGGTCACACGACGGCCTCTGCCTGATGGCGCCGCCGCCATGGTGGTTGGATTGGGTGGGGGACGGGGAGGGGGAGGAGTGTTGTTGAGGCGATAAGGGGAAAAGATCGATGGGGGAGGAAAAGTTAGCCCTAGTTTATCTTATTAGCTGTTTTATTTTATTTTGTTTTGTTTTATTTATTAGGACCGTCAACAAGGGTTATTATATCTACCATACAATAGTGTCTTAGGAGTAAGATTACTATTGTACCCCTCAATTATAAATGTTTTAAGGCTTCTTTAATGATTGTCGTTTGCATAATTTTTATTTTTTTCATTTGTCCCCAATATGTTATGAGTGCTTTTATATATATGTATATGTAAATACATGCGTTCTATTAATATCAGTAGGAGAACATTGTCTGATCTATAATTTATATATTGGCTAGATCTTTGCTAACTTTGATAATTAGATCTAAGAGCACTCACATCAGTTTCCCAATAATTTCCCTATAATACACTTGTAACCGTCAATTTTCTATTTTTGGCATTAACTTTTTATACATCTACTTTATCAGCTTCCTCATTATTCACCTAAACTTCAAAAGTTAAATTTTCAAATATGTCAATACTTTTTAAATTTTCAACAATTATATTTTTTTAGAGTACATACTGATTTAAATAAGTTTGATTAAATTTCATTATCTTTTTTTTTTAAAATTTAGATGAATCTAAACAAAATTCTCTATCAAATTATGTAAGTTTTATAACATTAATTTTTTAAGCATAAATTAATTAATAATAATATGATAAAGAAAAGAGATGAAAAAAATGGAGGCAAAATATGATAAAGACAATGGAAGTTGGAGAGAAAAGGAGGGAAATGTAAAATAACCGCTCAATACACCGTGTGAATATATCACCATTTTACATTGTGTGAATAATATTTTTGGGAGTTAGTTTATTATAGGTGAGCTGATAAAGTACATTTTTTGATATTATTAATTTTTTTCACTCCCTAAAATAACTTTTAAGGCAACTGATGTGAGTGCTCTAACACTTGGTATACTATGTTGTAACACATTAGAAGTAACTAATGGAGAAGTGCTTATGTTTATATTTATCGGATGTGGCAAGTGAGTGTCCAAAAAAGTGGTCCAATCCGTGTGCAAGAAGATCTTTTACATCGATCTGAGTCAGTGACGATCAAACATTGTCTGACTAGCTACGTAGCCATTTCCGATCGAGTTTGGGCTTATTCTCGATAAGTCCAGCTGAGTCAACTCAAAAACCATTCATAATTACTGATTTCAGGCATATTTTAACCATTGTTAGGGCAAAGAACTAATGAAACCATCAATCAACATTTTTGATATTGAGTCAAGGTATATAATGTCGAATTCAGGCCCCTCAAAGCTACAAACAGCTTGAAAGCTTCCCTTTCGTTCATGGTCCTTACAATACACAACTGTATGCCTAACCATCATCATCTCACCCATTCAGAAATCCAGTCACGACTCAAGAGAAGCCTTTCCCCTTGAATTTTATGTTAAATGATTTAAAACATGACATAATTCCCAAAATTTTGAATTACATGATTATCATATATTCACATATCGAGAACTTGTCTTAAGGAATGGAGAAGAGTTTCTTTCTCTTGACCTATAATTTTTTTTATGTGTTATTACTTTCGTTTTTAGATTGAATCATTTTGATAGAGAAATGGGTCTATTTATAGGTAGAGAAATGACCTTCTTCATTTCAAAATAATTGTCATATTATCCGTCCATCAACGTTAATTAGTATGTAACATTTGCAACATAAATATCTTACTAATGACCAATATAATGAGTATATTATTAATATAATAATACTTAAATAATAATATTCTTACATTTTCATCAAGCAGAAATTAATTTCCACACAAAAATCATTACAGAGAGCACGATTCATCGTGACACCTCAAACCAATCATCAACTGCCAACAAATATGGTCATGGCTCCATTTCAACAGCTAGGTGCATGACTTATAAAGTTATAAGTTGAGGGGATGAGGGACGAGGGTTCGGGAAGATGATATTAAATGAGTGTAGTTGACTAAAAGTGAAGTATATTTATTAAGAAATGAAGAATACGAACTATAAAATTAACTCTCATTTCAAATTTTTGATTATAGAAAAATAAGTTTTGAAACTATAATGTTATTTAAAATGTAGAAAAAAACAATGTTTCTTAAGATTAGTTCTCTATAATATAGTTCATGAATAGCATAATAATTCGAATAGATATGTATATAATATCATATATGTTGAATATTGATTGAGTATATTCAAAATTGTTACTCGGTATTCAGTTATTTATTTTATTATAGTCCTCGAGAGCACCGACAATCATTTCTCCGTTTAATATTGTTAAAATTGTATTTATGACATAACCAATCCGACCAACAATTTGTATAAAAACATTTCAAATTGGCTTATTTGCAAAAAAGGAAAAAATTGAAGTCGGTTAGTGACAGTTAGCAACCGCGTGAAGTTTCAGCATTACCTTCCAACGGTTATATTACTATGCCTATATATATCTCAAACTCCTCTCATTCACTTTACATACTCAATCCTCTTCTTGATTTTTCTTTCTAATCTGTTTTCTAATTGTTACTATTTTAATTCTTGATATTTTGTTTTCTTATTATTATTATTTTGAGATTTTTTTGGTATGAATTAGGTTTTTTGGTTTGATTTATTTAATTGGATTGAGTCTTACTGGGTTGAGAAGTGAACGAAAACGGATCATATATTTGTTTAATTGTGCTTTTGTTATTGTCATGATATGCCCCAAAAACATTGTCCGATTTGGTTGTCAAAGGAATTTTCCTTTTTCAAAGAATTTTGACCCAAAGAATTTGTGATTTGGTTTTGAAGCAATTCTGAAGATCGTCAAGACTTGTACCAGGTTTTTGACAAAATAATTGTCTGTCTTTTGAATCAATTTTTGTCCCTAAAAGAACATCCAATTGGGGTTTGAAACAATTGCCCCAAAAGATTGTATAAGTGTTGAACCAATTTGTCCCCAAAAAGATTGTCCCGTTTGGTTTTGAATCAATTATGCTTGCCCCATTGAGTTTGAAACAATCGTCTTACAAAAAAAGGTTGTATTAGTGTTGAATCAATTTATTCCAAAAAGATTGTCAGTTGTGTCCCCAAAAGATTGTCCGATCGGTTTGGAAACAATTGTGTCCCAACAAGGTTGTCCATTGAATTTGGAAAAACTTATGGTCCCGAAAAGATCGTCCCCAGTGTCGATTTTGTCCCGAAAAGATTTCGATTTTGAAACGATTCTGTATGTCTGTCCCAAACAGATTGTTATATACCAATCTCGTCCCGAAAAGATTGCCCGCAATGGTTTTGTACCAATTTTGTCCCAACATGTTTCAAAAAGGTTGTTCCCAGTGCTAAACTAATTCTGTCCCAAAAAGATTGTCCCCAGTGTTGAGCCAATTTTGTCCCAAAAAGATTGTCCCCAGTGTTGAGCCAATTTTGTCCGGAAAAGATTGTTGGATTTGGATTTGAAACAATTCTGTATGTATGTCCAAACAGATTGTTAGATACCAATCTTGACCCGAAAAGATTGTACGATTTTGGTTTTGAATCAGTTGTGTCCCGAAAAGATTGTCCCATTGGTTTGAAAACAATTCTGTCCCATTGGGATTGGAAAAACTTTTGGTCCCGAAAAGATTATCCCGAGTGTCGAACCAATTTTGTCCCGAAAAGATTTCGGTTTTGAAACAATTCTGTATGCCTGTCATCTGAGAGGGCTGTGAATCTGTGATGAAACTTCTTTCTTCGGGCAAATAATATGTGAATCTAAGTGAACTGTGGGTTGGCTGGGCAAAGAGGATTGTAATTGATGAGTTCGGTATGTTATCGCTGCAGCCATGACAGTTTGACAGAGTTTTTTGGCACTATCTGGCATTGCCTTTAATGGATATGAGATGAGTCCCTAAACCTAACCCTCTTTATCATTCTTTTCGGCAGCAAGAAACACTCGGGAGGCGATGGTGATATGTTTCTTTATTGTCTCTGCTCTGTGCAATGCAAAGGCAACGAGGCTTAAGCTGGCCTGCATCTTGGCACAAGGCAATGTGGTTTGTAAGTGTTGGTATGGAGGTATTGTTATTATTACTATTATTATTTGACTTTGATTAGCTTTTGAATAAGGCATTAGAGACATGATTTGGCAGGACAATGCAATTTGAATATCCTCGACAACTGTGTGTTGCAAGGGTTATTGGTTGTAATTTTTTCTCATCTATCCAGTTACTAAGTGTTTCAGCTTTCTGATTATGTTTTTCCTCTCAAAAGGTGCAAAGCTAACCCTTGTTCGGCATATATATGCTAGAATTAAGCTCATGACATTATGGTTGATTATTCATCGTCTTAGTAATAGATAGTCTAGCCCATAGAGTATGATGGAGTTGGCAAATTGATCATAGTGCTTCTTATTTTGTTCCTCATGTTAATGGTGTTGGTGAGTCCCTGTTACCCAATCCCAGTAAGAGCTGGTACCTGTCGTCATCGGCGACTACTGAAATCAAGTTGTAAAGGCCCGAAACTAAATATTGTTATCAAGATCAAGCTATTGAAGCCACACCTATCCAAATTAAGTTCAAGTAATTGGGAAGGCACCCAGACTGGTCAAGCCCTTGCAAGCCGGACAGACCGAGGAAGTGTAGAAGGCACCCCCCAGCTCGCCTACGTCCATTAAGCCAGATCTAATTGTTGAATGGAAGCTGCAAAGGCTACTGAGTACGCATCCTGGTTGACTCAAGCCACGTTAAATCAAGGTGAGCTCAAATTACGTTTAACCATTATATGTTATCGCGACTTCAGGAGAAATAGATTGATACTCGAACTCCACATTTGATTAAACTTTGTTTACTAGTGAGGGTTTTTCCAACGGTTTTAAAATATTTACTAGACTATATACAGTTTTTACGTGTCTTTTCAATATTCTTTTGTTACATAGCACAAATACAATCAATCAACCAGTGCTATAAATTAATGAATTGTGTTTTGACATTTAAAAAAAAAAAATTCTGTATGCCTGTCCCAAACAGATTGTTATATACTAATATTGTCCCGAAAAAATTGCCCGTTATGGTTTTGAACCAATTTTGTCCCAAAATGTTCCAAAAAGATTGTTCAGTGTTCAACCAATTCTATCCCAAAAAGATTGTCCCTGAGTGTTGAGCCAATTTTGTCTATAAAAGATTGTTGGAAATGGGTTTTAAATAATTCTGTATGTATGTCCAAACAGATTGTTAGATACCAATCATGTCCCGAAAAGATTGTCCATTATGATTTTGAATCAATTTTGTCTCAAACTGTTACAAAAAGATTGTTTCGAGTGTTGAACCAATTCTGTCCCACAAATATCGTCATATTGGATTTTAATCAGTTCAGTCCAAAAAAGATTATTGAAGTGTTGAACTACTTTTTGTCACGAAAAGATTGACCTAGTGTTGAAGCAATTCTGTCCCTAAAAAGATTGTCCAGGCGTTGAATAAAATTTGTCCCGAAAGATCGTCAGGTTTGAAACAATTATGTCCCAAGAAGATTGTCCTGAGTGTTGAACGAAAATTGTCCATAAAAAGCTTGTCTGACTTGGTTTGGAACAATTCTGTCTCAAACAAATCCTTTAGCCCCCTTTATACATTGGGGAAACAGGTTGTGTCTGTTGTAAGCGAAGACATATTTGTTAGAGTGTTACATGCCTTGAACATTAAGGAAATTATTAATAGCTTCGATACATAGATGAGATCCCTTTTTTTCTGAAGGCTATAGATTATTACCTGAATTGAATCTTTCTTTATGTGGAGTACTTATTATGACCTGGGGAAATATAATTTCTTATCTGCTCCCTTATGTGTACTGTTTCGCTTAAATGAATTAGTTTTCAATGTTAAATAATCTTATTGGTTCAGAACCTATAGTTGCTCTTTCACTTATGGAGTTGCCTGGAACTCCTGGTCAATTAGTATGGCCTACGGTTGGATTACAATAAGATCCACTTTTACTGTGGTAATGTATCATCAGGAAATGTATGTATTGTCGTAGTATTCTATTTTATTCAATCTTACTGTTGTTGGACCTTTTCCTCTTACTGAATGAGTTTGTTTGTTCCTAAATTCCAGTTTATTCAATCTTATTGTATTTCATGACTGGATCCGATTGAGACAAGTTCCCCAAGTACACCTTATATAGGGGAGGGGGAACCTGAAAATCAGAATCATGCTATTATTATCACTCGTGGAGAAGCTCTTGGAGCAATCTCAGATTAACAAACCACATCCGAATAATAAAAATGAGAAACATTTTGCAAGAATTTGTATGAGCACCATGTCATCAGCCGCCAGCGATACTTGGCACGAGAGAGCACATATTCACTGGAAGGTCAAATTTCTTTTGGTTCTTGAAACGTCATTTACCTATTGCAACATATTGATTTTGAGATTGTTAATCAATACCCTGTTGCCAAGCTCACAACTAATGTCATAGTCAAATGCTTGTGCTGACTTGAGACTCGATGTCTATTCGTATGAAAAGGAAAATATAAGTTATCATTGAAGCCTTAATCCATGACATTAAAGAGGTTACATAATTTTTACATGGGTTGCGTTATAGTGGGACTTGTCACATACACCCTATCCAAGTGTAGGGCACCTGTTTTTTACTGCTAAATCAAGCTAGCTCCTGCAGGACCAAGAGGTCTTGTGTTGCCGTTCTCACATACAGTTCTTATTGATTCCTGCTACAATTCTCTACAGAACACCCTGGCTTGAAGCCCAGACTTTTGTTGGCGGGCTCAATACGGTCTTCTGCATTGCAATGATGTAGCAAACAGCCATTAGTTGCTTTCCGTTTCTTTTCTAGGTTGTGCCGGACTTCTGAATATTTGAAGCATGATACATGATTTAGATAATGTGTTTATGTAGTGCAGGTCTTTGCTTCAATTCAACAAAATTCCTTCGTTTTATAGTGTTTCATCTTTAGCCTGGTTCATGTCCTATCAGGGGAGTAGCTTTGTCACAATTGGTCAAAGACTTTTGGCAAATCCATTAAGGTATTGTTTTGACAAGAATTTGTATGAGCACCATGTCATCAGCCGCCAGCGATACTGATGGACAAGAAACGTGAACGTACCTCAAGAAAAAGGTCTTAAATTGACACAACTCGGTTGATTTGAAGTATAGCCAGAGAACCCCATTGTGTAGCATTTAACAGTGTGAAAGAGCTGATGGGAATATCTTATGTTTAATCACTCTTACAATTCCCATTATTGCAGGGTTAGATTTCACTATGGGCATCCAGATTTATTTGATAGGATATTTCACCTAACAAGAGGTGGGATTAGCAAAGCATCAAAGATGATTTTGCAGGTGATAATTACTCATACTTAAAACAACCCCTTCATGTAAATTAGCATTTATATAAATGTCGCATACAAATTTATAGTATTAAATTTAGGATTTAATATAACCCTAAGACGGGGATATATAACATATCTCAAGTACATGCAAGTTGGGTCTTAACTCCATTTCGAAGTTCAAAGCCAAAGTTGCAAATGGAAACAGCACAAACTGTCAGCCGCGATATATACCGCCTTGGTCGTAGATTGATTTCTTCCTCCTGCTTTCATGTTACTTTACAACAAGGGGATTTTACTTCAATAGTTTGGTAATTGCTTTTTCCCTGAACTTATCTTATGTTCACTAACTGTCTATCAGTTTCTTTTATCAATATGTGGAAATGCACTCTTCAATTAACAGATTACGCCTTCGCATTTCATTCCTAAATAGTCTACAGGCCAAAAACTTTTTCAGTTAGTGGAGAAACTAGTAGTTGGGAACACCTAATGTGTTTATGCTGATAATGACAAATTTCGAACACTCACTAGTGAAAAAACATTTATTTTCTTTCAATTTAGTTAAAATATTCAATTATCCAAGTTTCATGACAAAAATGTCCGCAGATATCAGTTCTTGGAATATATGTGTTTCTTTATGGTCAGTTATACCTGGTGCTTAGTGGCATTCAGAGAGCGTTGTTAATAGAAGCTAGGATTCAGAACATCAGATTATCAATTTGAAAACAGTTTCCTTGTTGTAGATGTACTGCCATCACTTTCTTTTCTTCTTGGTACTTATTCAGATTGTCCAGGTCTTTCATCCAATTCTCACTCTGGTTCACTTTCATTGGCTTGTCTTGTTCCTTTAAAATTCCCCTACCTCACCAATAATGAAGTTTGTAATGGTTTTGAGTAATCACAATATTGAAATAACTAGAAATAACTTATACCTTCTTGTGTTTTTGTTGCAACAAATATGCTAGCTGTTATTCTTTTCCAGGTGGCTCTATACCCCACCACCATCTTCCAGGATTAAAAGGGTGGAAAGGGATTGAGTTTTGTTTTATATTTCAAGATTGTAGATAAATATATGAAGTGCAGCCTCAATTTCATAAGAACATCAAAGTAAGCCTGACAACTTTCATGTTTTATAGTAGTATTATTATCTGGCGTCATCTCTGTCTCTTCGTTGTATATGATTGGCTCTATATAACCATGTTTTCTGTAAATTTAGTAGATAACATTTCATGCAGTTTCTAGCATGTTAATTAACATTAGTCATAAGGAATTTGACCAAATTTACAAGAGTTTGGCTAATCTAATTTTGTGATCCATGTTAAGGTATATAAAGGAGTGCTGGGAATATGATGGATGGTGGACTTTTCATCGATTGCGTACCTGATCCATCACTCGGTTGAAATCGCTCCCGCTCCGGAAGGAAATCCCCACACCTTTTGATAAGCTTCCATCGACTCGTGGTTAGATTGATTTTTATATTCGTTTTCCCTCCCCTTATCCTTGTTTTTAAGCCTCCATGGACTCGTGGTTAGGTTGATTTTTATATTAGTGGGTTGACTTAAAGAGATGGGTACTAATGTTATTTTAAGATCAGCCCGGAAGACCGAAAATTTGTGCGTAACTTTTCATGTTCTCCAATAAGTTGCAAATAGGTATTGGGAGTAAAGAACCTTTTTATGAAGACACCCTTAAGGGACAAGGGTTGTCGTCATTATCAATAGAAAACAAGAATCTTGGCTTTATAAGTCATTATCAATAGAAAACAAGAATCTTGGCTTTTTAAGGGTTGTCGTCATTGTTTTTGGATTCGTTCTCTTAGTATACATTATGACGTCTGGTTTTTACGACAGGTCTATACATATACTGAAGGTTTTATCCTTCTAGCAGAGTTTTATATAAGGTTCCAACTTTGAGAAATATGACATAATATATTATGAAGTATGTTTTGAATCATGGAGAATGTTAGGGAAAATATTCGTGAAATATTGCATTTATTTTTTACAAGTGTTATCTAAGCTTTGGCCTTCATCAAACTATAGCTTGGTAACGTAACCTTGAGAAGATAGCAGACATTAACACTGGTTCTCTTTAGTTGTTCGGTCTATTTCAGAGTCTATCCATTTTTATGACAATACAATTTTTACTTCGTAGACTTTCCTTCCTTGTTTACTATTGAAACTAAAGATGTGAAGGTCTGAGAAGACTCCTCTCATTGGAGGGCTACCAAAATAAACATGTGAAGGTCTGAGAAGACTCCTCGCATTTGAGGGTTACCAAAATAAACATAATTTAGACATGTACGGTTTGACTGCTTGAAGGGAACAACCTATATACAGCTAGCCACAAAGTGATGAAAATAAGTGAATCTACCCTTTGAAAGAATGGATTACTTTGTACCTGATTAATAGAGACCCGGACTGTTATATGATAAATACTGTATTTAAGAGGATAGAAACGACTCAACGAGCGTAACCATTGTTGTTATTTGTTCTATGAATACTGTAATAATAATAATAATATAAGTGGGTGTTAATGATACGTCCGGAACGAACTATAAAAAGACACAAATTGTTGTAGCTTACTGTCTAAGGTAAGTGCTGGGGAGTGAGCTTTTCAGAGGTGTTGCAATTAGTAACATCGGTATTGTACTATTGTATAGTTTAAATTTGCTTTGGTCTCTATAGTTTCAATAGTGAGCTTTTTGAAAGTGTTACATTAATCGTTGTTGGGTGGATGAATTTATTATCTATTTTGTAGGTACAAAAACTATTGGATCATAATGCAATATTGGAGTAGAGCTGAACTATAGTATGTTCATTATAACTGTAAAGTGGTCGATGCCATCAGCGTGGAAGTAATTTTTTTACGAGTGTAGTTACTATCAATGAGTCCGAGTCCAAGTTGCTATGTGTGATTTTGTTGCTACTTGATGTTACTTCTTCAGTTGTGTCTCACGGATTTATGTTTTTTAGTTATTATAAAAATAAATTCAAGTGGTACTTTGTTGAAATTATTAGTTGAGATGACGGATATGTCGAAAACATGTTAAATACTCATGTGGATACAATAGTAAATCTAAACAATAATGGTTTGTTGTCTAGTGTCTTAAAGTTTTTGTTGATTATGTTTTATTTGATTCTTTATATGATAGCCTTTTTGTTAGTTGCTAATTTAGAGGGTGCACATGTGATTATTTGGGTGCTACATTATATATTTTTTTGTTCCATGCTTTGGAGTTAGTTTGCAGGGGGTTATAACTTGCTCCGTCCGTGGAGCGTATTAATTTCCTGGTGGTCAGTTCCGAGAGGATTGGTATATATATACTGTATACATTAGTGGTTGTATTTGTATTATTTTGCATTGTTGGTGAGTATTGCGTTTTATTCTCTATTTTTTTATTTTTTTTATTTATTAATTTCTAAACTTAAGATACTTAAAGAGATGTTTATATAAAGTTTTTAGAGTCCTCTACCTTTGGGCCAATTCTCAATTTTATAACCAACTTAAAAAAGTACGTAGGTTTCGTCATCAATAGCTAAGTCGTAAATCATACAATATGGGTGGACTGTTGGTTTGTTTATTATTTACCGTAATTGCACTTCCAGGAATTTTTGGATTGAGATAAACTCTTCTCATATAATTCTAGTTTAGTATGTTCGAAGCTTGACTAGATACATTTCATTTTTGGTGGTCATTTGCTAAATTTAAAGCTCCTGTGGGAAGTAATTAGTTTTGTAATGATTCTTCAACTTCAATTTAGTCTTGTAATCTTTCAACATATAATCAAACCTCCTCCCGTCCTCTTTATCCTATTTAAACGTGAGCATCTACAAAAGTATTGGGGTATGCTAATGTTTGGGCTAGATGTCAGGAACACATTTTGTCAGTCAGTCATGATTAGATACTTCTTAAAGAACAAGTAAATTTAATTTGTCGATTAATTTGTCGAACAAGTACATTGCTAAATTGTTGTTTCTTTGATATATAAAAGCTGCTATCCTAGAACATTTTAGTCATTGGTGATTCATGAAGACCCTCAAAGTTTGCTTCCCAAATAAAAGGTATATATCGTAGTGCTTTATTTTGGCGTAATCTAATTATTATATATGCCTTCTGGTATATATGAGTTCACATATTCTTGCATATTTCATTATTATATATGAACCAATAATTCTAGTTTTTGTCCTCTTCTTGACATTACCAGAAGGCAAAGCTTGGCATGAAATTGCAGGTCTTGGGTTCATGATCATGATATATGATGTGGCAGAGGAAAAGGAAACCACTGTTTCGTAAGTGGTGCAGAGAAAAAAGTTGCCCGAGGTTTTATAGTTCTTTCGCCCTTTTTGAGAAGCCATTGAATCGTGCAACTTCACAAAGTTCCAGTTTCTCTAATGACCTTCAAGTTGACGTGCAGATCTTGGTACCAAATGTGTCGGCTCTAGGTCTATTCCAGAAACCACAATGGGTAAATGGTGAGTACAATATAATTTGATATGTGAATACCATCATATTTTGTGCAAGTATGCTCTAAAATCTTACTTTTTTCAAGTAGATGGTGCACTTTTATGTGTTAGGTGCAAATTAGAATTTCTTTTTTTTATTATAACCTTTTATGATCAACCTTACGGTAAGAGTATCTGGACAAGCTACCACTTTATCTTGTAATATAATGGCAGTTAATGCAATGTGGTGAAATGAAAAAGTAAAACCTAATTGTCTAGTTAGCATTATAGTTTTTTTTATGAGGCCTTCGAAATTATTATTTATAACAAATTATGCAGCTGCATCTGATAGAATGAACGACCACAATGAGAATTTGGACACCTTAGAAACTATACTGAAAGCGGTTCCAGTAGTGTTCACTGAACCACCAACCGAAGAAAAATTGGCATGGAACACACTAGTCTCACAAACTCTACGGGCATGGCAATCAATTGTTCACTTTGTTGTGACCACGAGGGTAAAATGGTTGTTTCATCATTTAAGTTATGTGAGTTATATAGCGTCACTCATGGCATTTTTTTCTTCTTCTAATTCTACCATTTGTATCAAGGTGAATACATGCCCTGCTATTTTGGCAATTCATGATCAATGCTGTTAATATAGACGAAAAAGACTGATGAGAATTGTTCACCAACCGGCAACCAACAACGGGAAGACGATACTTCGTATATAACTAACAGGTCAGGACTTTGGCAATTCATTTTCTAACGAGGTAGCCACTGCCGATTGAGTTTGAGCTTACTTCCGATCGAGTCCAACTGCTCAACTCAAAAACCATCCCAAATAACTGATTTTATTCTAGGGCAAACAACAGCAAAAAACCAAGGAACCACCGATCAACATCTTGATACCTAGTCAAGCTATATAATGTCTGAATTCAGCCCCCTTGAAAGCTCCCCTTTCGTACAAGGTCCTTATTATATGAGTGAACCCGAGATCCCACATCACAACTTCTATGAACAACCATCATCATCTCTCCCATTCAGAATTCCAATCACGACTCAAGAGAAGCCTTTCTTGTTAAGTGTCTATGGGGTTCCACTCTAAAACCAATTGACAATAGAGGGAGTAGTCCAAGATCTTATATATTGACCCGGGAGGACATCGATTTCCGATGTAGGATGTGCATTTCAACGCTCCCCTCACGTGTAACCCAAATATCTGTGGGGTTACACGTGTCTCATTAACTCGGGCTTGACTCATGATACCATGTTAATAGTCTATGAGGTTCCACTCTAAAACCAATTGACAATAGGGGGAGTAGCTTGAGATCTTATATATTGACCCAGGAGAAAATCGACTTCCGATGTGGATGTGCATCTTAACATTTCCCCTTAGGAATCATATTCACAAAGCATGATTCATCGTGATACCCTAACCAATCATCAACTGCCATCAAATATGGTCATGCCTCCTTTTCAACACTTAGGTGCAAGAGTTAAAAAAGGGAGGGGGATGACAGACGGGAGTTGGGGAAGATGATAAGAGCACTCACACCAGTGACCCTAAAATTATCCTTAAAATCTTTACTATTTAATACCTTTATCAATTTTGGGAGTGTTTTAGTTTTGATATTTTTTCAATTTTCCTATTCTATTCTATATTCAACTGTCTCTCCCATTTTAGAACATTTGCCTCATCGGTCTCGGCTCCCATTTCTGAACATGTATAGTGTACTCTACTCACATCCTAACATTTCAACGGTAATATATGTTAGAATCTATCGATCGCAACACAATTGACGGACATAATCTTCTTTTTCAAGACTATTTCGCTGATTCTCCAACATATGGCCCAAGGATATTTTGGAGGAGATTTTGTATGCGGCGAGATCTCTTCGTCTGAATAAAAGATGTCGTTGAAGCAAATATTATTTATTTTTCTCAAAGACGAAATGCGGCTGGAAAGCTTGGTTTATCAGCTCTTCAAAAGGTAATTGCGACATTTCGAATGTTCACATATTTTGTAGGGAATATTTGAGAAGCCCAAATACAAATGATATTGCTCGTTTACTTATAAAGGCAGAGCAACGAGGTAAGCCAACTATTATTCAACGCCGGGACACACTACTAGGAACAATGTAATCACCATAGTTCTTGTCTTGAAGAAAGGGTTCCTTAGCCAATACACTTATTGGCTCCTCTTCAAGAACTCGTGATTACATGGGAACTAAAATATTTATCATACAACTATGATTAAATATACAATTGTTTATTCAAGTGCTATAGAAGAATAGTCAATCAATAAACAAGAAGTAATACTTTTATTCAACAACAAGAGTTTTACAAAAGTATACTTCATACATATAAAACAAATAAAATGAAATAAAGCTCCCACTAAGACTAAGACCACTCGGACCTAAGCCTAAGTCCAATAGCTGAAGTATGGAACTCATGTTTAGTCTGAGGTAACGGTTTAGTCAAGGGATCAGCTGCGTTGTCGTCTGTATCCACTTTGGATACCTTGATGTCACCTCTCTGGAACATTTCTCGGACGAGGTGATACTTCCTAAGGACATGCTTGGACTTATGATGAGCCCTAGGTTCCTTAGCCTGTGCTATGGCTCCAGTGTTATCACATAACAACTCAATTGGACCATCAGCGCTAGGAACTACCCCAAGCTCAGTCATAAACTTCTTAAGCCAACATGCCTCCTTGGCTGCTTCAGAAGCTGCAATGTACTCGGCCTCCGTAGTAGAATCTGCAACTGTGTCCTGCTTGGAACTATTCCAACAGATGGCTCCACCGTTCAGGCAGAATACAAACCCGGTCTGAGAACGAAAATCGTCTCGATCGGTTTGGAAACTGGCATCGGTGAAACCTTTTGCAATCAACTCCTCATCGCCGCCATATACCAGAAACATATCCTTAGTCCTTCTCAAGTACTTAAGGATAGATTTCACAGCGGTCCAATGACTGTTGCCTAGATTCGCTTGATATCGGCTGGTCAGGCTCAGAGCGTACGATACGTCTGGTCTAGTGCACAACATGACATACATGATAGATCCTATGGCTGAAGCATACGGGACTCTACTCATGTTCTCCTTCTCGACGTCAGTGGTGGGGCACTGACTTTTGCCGAGAATAGTACCAGTTGTGATAGGCAGTATTCCCTTTTTGGAATCGATCATATCGAATCGTCTCAGAACCTTATCAATATAAGTGTCCTGTCTCAGGCCAATCAACCTATTGGCTTGATCTCGATATATCTTGATTCCAAGGATATACTGCGCCTCTCCTAAGTCCTTCATTGAGAAACACTTACACAACCATCTCTTGACTGACTCAAGGAGCGGTTTGTTGTTTCCAATGATCAGTATGTCATCTACATACAGGACTATAAATGCAATGTGGCTCCCACTTACCTTCTTGTATACACAAGCATCCTCCTCATTCTGAATGAAGCCAAATTCTTTAATTGCTTCATCGAATCGGAGGTTCCAACTACGAGAAGCTTGCTTGAGTCCATAAATGGATCTCTGAAGCTTACATACCTTCTTAGGTCCTTTCGGACATGTAAAGCCTGGAGGTTGTGTCATGTACACATCCTCCTCAAGGTTTCCATTAAGGAAAGCGGTCTTTACATCCATTTGCCATATCTCATAGTCATAATATGCGGCAATGGCTAAGAGGATCCGAATAGACTTGAACATGACTACCGGTGAGTAGGTTTCATCATAGTCAATACCATGAATTTGTTTGAAACCCTTCGCCACTAGTCTAGCCTTGTAAACATGGACATTTCCATCTTTATCAAGCTTTTTCTTAAAGACCCACTTACACTCGATAGGTCTAGCACCTTCGGGTAAGTGAACCAATGTCCAGACATCGTTCTGGTACATAGAGTCTATCTCGGATTTCATGGCTTCAAGCCATGACTCGCTATCTGGCCCTTTCATTGCGGCTCCATAAGTATAAGGCTCGTCGTCTTCTATCAAGAAGGATTCCCCATACCATCTATCGGGAACATGACGAGTCCTACTGGATTTTAAGGGTCGGTACTTCTTCAGGAGTTTCATCTACCGTGGATCTAGGGTCCAAGATAGGATCCATCATGAATGGAGGATCTACTTCCTGAAGTGAGTCTGCCGAGTTCGTTAACTCGACTTGCTCATTTGATGAGACACTTGGGTTCAATAACCCATCTCTCTCATTCAATGACTTTCTTGAGTTCGAAAACTCAACTTGCTCATTAAACGTGTCGAATGAGTTCATTAACTCATTCGGCTCATCATCTTGAACTTTTTCAAGTTGTACCGTATTTCTGACATTTCCTGATAAGAACTCTTTCTCAAGGAAATGTGCTGTCCTAGCCACGAAAATCTTATTTTCTGGCTTAAGGTAGAAATAATACCCTTTGGTTTCCTTTGGATAACCAATGAAATGGCACAAGTCAGCCTTTGAGCCTAGCTTGTCTACGTTCAATTTCTTGACGTAGGCCAAGCAACCCCTAACCCTGAGGAAGCTAATCTTGGGACGTTTCCCAAACCACATCTCATATGGTACTTTCTCAGCTGACTTGGTTGGACAGTTATTTAAGGTAAGTGCGGCAGTTTGCAACGCGTAACCCCAGAAGCTGACATGTAGGTCGGTTCGACTCATCATGGATCGCAAACTGTCTAACAGAGTGCGATTCCTCCTTTCGGACACACCATTATGCTGTGGTGTTCCGGCCGGTGTGAGTTGTGAAACAATTCCACAATCTCTAAGATGAGCGTCAAACTCGTGGCTCATATATTCGCCTCCTCGATCGGATCGAAGAGTCTTAATAGTCTTGCCGAGTTGATTCTCTACTTCATTTTGGAATTCTTTGAACTTTTCAAAGGCTTCACTCTTGTGCTTCATTAGATAGACATAGCCATAACGGCTAAAGTCATCCGTGAAGGTAATGAAGTAGGGAAAACCACCTCTTGCAGGAGTGTTCATTGGACCACATACATCGGTATGTATTATCCCCAATAAATCACTTGCCCTTTCACTCGTTCCAGTGAAAGGTGATTTGGTCATCTTGCCCAAAAGGCATGATTCACATTGGTCATATGATTCAAAATCAAGTGACTCAATAATTCCACTTTCGTGGAGTTTCTTGATGCGATTTTCATTTATATGACCAAGTCTGCAATGCCATAGGTAGGTAGGATTCAAGTCGTTAGGCTTGTTCCTTTTAATATTTACGTTATATACCTCATGGTTCTCATCTAGTATGAAAAGACCATTTTGGTTTGAAGCTTTTGCATAAAGTAAACCATCACGATTAATAGAACATATATTCCTTTCCATAAGGATGGTAAAACCATCATTGTTCAAAACATATATGGAAATAATATTTCTAGAAATAGTAGGAATACAATATACATTATTTAAAACTAAGACCATCCCGGATGGTAGTTTTAAATCTATCTTGCCCACGGCAACTGCAGCAACCTTTGCTCCATTGCCTACCCGCAAGTCCACCTCTCCCTTCCGAAGGGCTCTACTGTCATGTAGTACCTGCATATTTCGACAAATATGAGAACCACATCCTGAGTCAAGTACCCAAGTAGAGTTATTGGAGGTGATGAAAGCTTCGATAACGAATATACCTGTCGGAAGAGTCCCACTCTTCTTATCTTCGAGGTACTTCTTGCAGTTCCTCTTCCAGTGACCAGGTGTATTACAATAATGACACTGGTCAGTCCCCTTAGGACCTTTAGCCGGAGTTTTGGAAGTCTGGGCCTTGACTGTTCCAATCTTGGCCTTTCCCTTCCATTTCCCCTTGCCTTTCTTAAAGGCCTTCTTGTTCTGAATCATCAGAACAGAGGGAGTAGGGGTAGAGCTCTTCTCCCACACTTCAACGCAGTATCAGCCGTGCTGATCATGTTATGTAACTCCGATAACGATTTATCGAAGTCATGCATGTTGAAGTTCATGACAAAGTTACCAAACTTGTCAGGAAGGGAACGGAGGATTATGTCAACGGCCAAATCCTTGGAAAACTGAGTTCCCAAAGACTCAAGTCTCTCGATGATCCCAAATATCTTGAGAACAAGAGGACTGGCCTGTTGACCATTGGATAGTTTGCAATCCATGAGGGCACAAACAGCTTCGTACCGCTCATTTCTTGCCCGCTTCTGGAACATCTCTTCCAGTCTGCAGTACATGTCATATGCTGCCACATTTTCGAACTGAATCTGAAGATTCGGTTCCATGTTGGCTAGCATAAGACATTGGACATCCAATGCATCATCCACGTGTACATCATATGCACTACGTTCTAGCTCATCGGCATTATCTCCGGGTGGTGGAGGAAGTTCTTCCTTAAGAACATACTCGACTCTCTCGTGCTTGAGAACGATTCTCAAGTTACGAGACCAGTCGTTGAAGTTATTGCCATTGAGTTTACACTTCTCAAGTGTAGATCGGAGTGAATTTAAAGTTGATTTCTTAGCAGTTGCCATCTAAAAACATGCGAGTATGAAACGACATTCAGTTTAATTTATATGTAAAACATACGATACAAGTAAAGCATGCTTGAAATAATAATACGAGCACCAACAACCCCTCGAAGTGTACAAGTATACCAAGATCCCACGGACTTGGGTATGAGCGGCACACGCAATCATCCTCATAGTCCAATCCATGGGTAAGTTCTACTAGACTATCATATATCAATCATCCAATGATTATATATGACTCTTGGCGTCTATCACTAGTCGTTTTAAGACACTATAGACTTCCTTTGCCAAACGGGCCGGTTCGATGGGCTAACCTGTAGCCACGTTTTAAGCAACCTTAGTTCACCATAAATGGATGGATTACATTTGCCGGTTCGATGGGCTAACCTGTAGCGCATGTAATCCCATTGCCTCCTATTTTTATGAATCAAAGTGCCCATCTAGGGATGATCCACCCGAAACGTAGGAAAGTTTGACAACTTTGAACTTAGGTTTGGCAAACACTTAATTATTACGTGGAGGGGTTTAGATTAAACATGTAATCCACATTTCATGCATATCACATAAGGTATACATATACTTCAAGAAAATGTATGTAAGCATGAAACATGGCATGAATAATAAACACTTTAAAGGGACGTGATATGGCCTAAAAGACATTAAATAAAACTAGTCTAACTAGTTCTAAACTAAGTCCTTGGTCTCCGTCTTCTTGGACATCGCCATGCTCCAAGTCCGTCTCTTCATGTCTTGTTACATAATCAACTTTCGCATTAAATGGCACATGCGCCGCGAAAAAGAAATAACAATACAAGAATGTAAAACGACACATGCGTCGTATTTCAATATCAAGGACAGTACGCAGACTGTATTTCGAATAAATACTAGGCCATATCAAATCCCCATTCCATTCAGACTACAGTTTATATATGCATAACACATTATACATAAATCACATAAACATGCTAGGAATGGAATAAAACACACAAGCAACACACAACTCACACACATACTCACATTCAAATAATGTGAACATAGTCATACATGCATATCATAACCTTTAGTTGTCCAACAACTAACTTAGCCAATTTTAGGAAGTTCTATCATAAGTTCAACATATTGAACTAATAACCCGATTTCATTCAAAGAGACTTAGCATAAGTTATATTTGTTAAGGTTTGAAATTCATAATAACTCAAACCTCAAACTTCCTTTCGATACTCAATTAATCAATTTAATTAGTACCGATAGGATAAAATCAAAGTGCTCCCACTTACCTCCACAAGACTCGCCATAAGACGATCTTATGTTGGAAGAGCTAGATTTTGACATACATGCTAATTTTAAACTATTTTAAACTTCTCAAAGAATGTTTTGGACTTATAAGATTATTTCCGGAATGAAAACAATCTCTAAGTCACCCATAACAAACCGAAAACGTCCATAAACATCAAATGAGTTTGGACTTAATCGATTTGTTTTTTGTTTCGAAAACATAGGGCAAAAATACCGTCAATCGCGACCATTCGGGCAGAATCCGGCAGCCCATTCGGGCAGAATTCTGGCCGACCGTCGGGCAGAATTCTGGCAGAATTCGGCAGCCCATTCGGGCAGAATTCTGGCAGAATTCGGAAGCCCATTCGGGCAGAATTCTGGGCGAATTCGGGAGCCCATTCGGGTAGAATTCGGGCGGGTTCCGAAGACGAAACTTTGGCTATGGTTCATATATCGACATATATACTATATGGTACTACTTTAAACACTTCTAGAACATGTTAAACGTGTAATATAGCTCTAATACCATGTTGGAATATCATGGGGTTGCAAGACACAATGAAATACAATAGTTCATATGTCATACAACCCTAATTCATTGATCGTTAGAACTTACACAATGAAACTAGCTCATAGTAGTATATGTTTAAAGGTAATGTGAATATGCTACAAATAACATATAAAAGAGTAGTGCTACAAAGTTATACCTTTGAAGCGTGAGCGGAAGCTTTGTAAATCTTTAAGCGCTTATCCCCACACCTTGCTCCTTTGATTTCTCTTGAAGAAATGTCTATCACCAAGGTGATATGAAACTACTATGAAATAGTCCACACCAATACCTTAGATAGCAATAAGACACACTTGGACTAGTGTGTGTTATTGAGGAGTATGTAGTCCTTACTACTATAGCAAAATGTAGAACTAGTTCTACACTTTACACTTAGAGTTTTGCTAGAGGGTTGAGGTTGAAGATGAAGTGTGTTTGTTTGTGTTGTTGTGTTCTCTAGCAAGAGATGTGCAAGACTTAGATTAATGTCTTCACATTCAATATCATCTTATGATATAGAATGGATGATGAAACATATTGCACACTAAACAAACACATTAATCATCCATATGGTTAATGCCTCTTGGTCCATGGAAGATACTCTTACAAGAGTTCTTCCCAAGGGATACAAAGCCTTCCCAAGGCATAAAGTAGCCACCAAGATGTCAACTCCTCATAATGATGAGATTAGTTAATTAATCTTAATTAATTAATTAAATCATATCTTGTTTAATTAATTCATTAAATAATTAAATCATTTCAATAAATGATAATATATAAATATATATCTCACATATATATATATACATAAACCCTAAATAGTGTGTCCGGAACTAATTCCGGGCGCACCATCGGTTCGGTCGGGACACGATCTCGATCGAACCGAAATTCCTCAATATGGATCAAATCCCTTATTCACTTTCGGGTCACTACTCGAAAGTATCTTCGGTAATTGTTATGTGTGTGACCTCATAGCCCGAGTAACGAAAGCATCGGGATTCAACGTATAAGACCGTATACTCGAATCCCGAAGATCATCGTGAGAGCCTAGTCTGCCATTCGATGACCCCCGGCATTATCTCGGGTGAGACTACTGATAGTTCAGATAACTATCGGTTGTTGAACCGTATATATAGATGATATAGTTCACTGGCACTAATTGAGGAAATTGACACATCAATTTCCAACACTTGATACCTAGTCAAGCTATATAATGTCTGAATTCAGCCCCCTTGAAAGCTCCCCTTTCGTACAAGGTCCTTATTATATGAGTGAACCCGATATCCCACATCACAACTTCTATGAACAACCATCATCATCTCTCCCATTCAGAATTCCAATCACGACTCAAGAGAAGCCTTTATTGTTAAGTGTCTATGGGGTTCCACTCTAAAACCAATTGACAATAGAGGGAGTAGTCCAAGATCTTATATATTGATCCGGGAGGACATCGATTTCCGATGTAGGATGTGCATTTCAACGCTCCCCCTCACGTGTAACCCAAATATCTGTGGGGTTACACGTGTCTCATTAACTCGGGCTTGACTCATGATACCATGTTAATAGTCTATGAGGTTCCACTCTAAAACCAATTGACAATAGAGGGAGTAGCTTGAGATCTTATATATTGACCCAGGAGAAAATCGACTTCCGATGTGGATGTGCATCTTAACATTTCCCCTTAGGAATCATATTCACAAAGCATGATTCATCGTGATACCCTAACCAATCATCAACTGCCATCAAATATGGTCATGCCTCCTTTTCAACACTTAGGTGCAAGAGTTAAAAAAGGGAGGGGGATGACAGACGGGAGTTGGGGAAGATGATAAGAGTACTCACACCAGTGACCCTAAAATTATCCTTAAAATCTTTATTATTTAATACCTTTATCAATTTTGGGAGTGTTTTAGTTTTGATATTTTTTCAATTTTCCTATTCTATTCTATATTCAACTGTCTCTCCCATTTTAGAACATTTGCCTCATCGGTCTCGGCTCCCATTTCTGAACATGTATAGTGTACTCTACTCACATCCTAACATTTCAACGGTAATATATGTTAGAATCTATCGATCGCAACACAATTGACGGACATAATCTTCTTTTTCAAGACTATTTCGCTGATTCTCCAACATATGGCCCAAGGATATTTTGGAGGAGATTTTGTATGCGGCGAGATCTCTTCGTCTGAATAAAAGATGTCGTTGAAGCAAATATTATTTATTTTTCTCAAAGACGAAATGCGGCTGGAAAGCTTGGTTTATCAGCTCTTCAAAAGGTAATTGCGACATTTCGAATGTTCACATATTTTGTAGGGAATATTTGAGAAGCCCAAATACAAATGATATTGCTCGTTTACTTATAAAGGCAGAGCAACGAGGTAAGCCAACTATTATTCAAGACAATATCGCTTCATAGGATATTTGGATATGACATGCTTTCCTTGGATTATCTGGTTCTCTTAATGATATTAATGTTTTAGATAGATCTTCAGTATATTCAATTTGCTTGCCCAAGGAAGAGCACCTCATGTGAATTATAGAGTCAATGATCGGGAGTACAATATGAGATATTATTTGGCGGATGGTATATATTCTAAATGGGCTACTTTCGTAAAATCAATATCCGCCCCTGTTGGAGTAAAAAGACAATATTTTTCAGCAGTTCATGAAAATTATCGAAAAGATGTGAATCGTGCATTTGGAATGCTACAAGCAAGGTTTACCAATATTAGAGGTGCGGCACGCTATTTTAATAAGGACGTCCTAAAAGATATAATGATAGCATGTATAATAATGCACAATATTATAGTAGAAGATGAATGTCATAATAATCAACATGGTTCTGAGTCTTCGTGAGAGACCCCTCTTTTATGCAATGATTCAATCTGGGTTAAGAAACCACATAACTTACTGACTGCAAGTTGGATGTTGGACCATCGATTGCTTAAAGAGCTAGTCATGCGGTCAAGCCACGTCGGATCTTTCTCTTGTGCATAGAAAGTTGACACTCGACCCCAATACCCTGAATAACAACATGTCTTCCTCTACACTAAAGTTATTGCCACTTTTTTGCTTTAACATTTTCACATATGCAACTAACAGAGAAATTGATAAAGGAACATATGACCCTTGTTGCAATAAAGAAGTCAAGCTCGCCGTATCCTCCAATTGTGAGTCCATCCTATTTAGAAATAATAATTGATTAACATTGTTTGAGTCAAATTAATACACGCTCATTCAACACCAGAAGAAATAACGAAATTGCAAAATAAAAGAGCTCGTAGAGTTATTACAAACTCATAGAGCTACAGATATGACCAAATCACATACCTCCTCCTTTAATTTAATAACTCGATCAAGAAAAGCATTGAACAACTCCTTAAAACCATCAAAACTTTCCTTCTTCCTTTGACTAAATACATGGATCAATTATTGATTATTTTCTATTGGCCTAAGTTTAGTATCAAATGGAGGTTAATAAACACGAAAAGACAATAAAGCGGAAGTAGAAACAGAGCAAGAGACATTTTCTTTTTGTAAATTAGCGATAGATGTGAGTTTCGAACCCAAGACCTTTTGGTCACTAGCAAGAGCAAGAGACATTATTGAGTGGATTAAGTTGATGACAAATTTGAAAGGCAACATTGAGCACACCCATTTGCAACATAAAGAATTTCATTTTATTATTCTTAAATTGAATTAAGACGATCCAAATAACAAAATATTATAATAAATAAGATGCAAATTGTTGAAAATTAACCAAATTAACAGCTTGTAATATCAAGTTTTATATGCAAAATTATGACTAATGATGATGTATAGAAGATAATTTATACAATTATCTTGATTGTTGGATGGTTGAAGATTGAGGACATGAACAATGGATGAAGATCAATAAAGAAAGTAAAACATTGCTAAATAATATATGAGAGAGAGAAGAGAGGAGTGTTTCGGGGTTTGAAGAGAATACCTACATATACACGCTTTTATCTTTCATTGCAAATTTTTTTCGTGGGCTAGCCTACAATAAAGAACCTGAAAAAGGTCTAAATTCTTACTTTTTTAATTTCTCATCTCCAAATTTGCACTAAGGGCCAATATGAGTAGTCTGATACACTTGCTCTAATAAATGGGTGTGGTTAATTACAAAAAACTAAAGTATGGCTAATGCGAAATGAAGGATACGAACTACGTAAATTGCCTCTCTATTTTTCTTCCACATCTCCATTTTAACCGCAAAAAAGAATTTAAGTGGCAATTTGAAAAAATTATGGTACCAAAGGTGTTAATTTTTACTGACTATAAATATATTTTAACGTTGAAAAATTTGTATATTTATATGAAGGGTACAAATGTTCTTGCATACATTTATGGATTTTTCGACATTGATCGATCAATTCCATTCAACGTTGATCACTCCTTGATCAACCATGACCAATTCTAAATTTGCAACTTTTGCAGCATTTTTTGGGGTTGAAAATGGCTTTATTTCCATAATCAAGATACCTCAAAGAAATCTTTTGCTGTTTTTTTCCTATACTATTATTTTTGTTTTTATGTGTCCATATACTATCTTTCGTACTTGAAGTGCCTCTGGAACATTGCAACTTATTTTTTTTCATTTAATCAGGCAAAAAAGTAAAAAGACGTCTGCCCCGGTTTGCATATTGTTTGTTTACTCAAACGAAATTAGCAAAAAAATTGTCAATTTCATTTAGAGTTTTAAGTGAGAACTTGTAAATTCCCGTAGGATAGACGAGTAGATTGAAGTGTTGGTTTGATTACAAGGATTTTACCACAAAATTCAAGAATTTAGATTTCCAACTTAAGATTTTATTTTTAAATTTAGTTACAATGTTTCCAAAAATTTATTTTCTTCTGGTGTGCATATCCAGTTTCTAAATATTTTCGAATTTGTTTGTCTTATCTATTTCTAGCCATTTTATTAAGTCTGCTTTTGAGATGGATGGTGTGTTAGAATTAAAGGTGATGATAGACTTTTTGTGATTAATGATTTGTCGAGATTCATCACAAAAATCATAATTGGTGGAACAAAATGAGCTTAAGCTTTTGTTTGTAAGTTGAAGAAAAAAATGACTATAATCAACAAAAAGGAAATGTGATATTGTCGAATGTTACCTTGTATGCTTATGATTGTGAATTTTGTTACTAAATTTAATGCTTAACCTGTGCCTTAAGGGCACATTTTAGAAAAATTCTATATATGTTTTGTAAATTAGCGATGAGGTGAGTATCGAACCCAGAACCTTCTGGTCACTGGTAAAAACCTTTTTCACTAGGCTATTCGATTAACTCCAGATGTATATATTTTGATGAACAAATATATTCGATGATCACCTTTAAAAAAATAATCTCTTGACTTATTAATGGTAATTATTTAAAAAAATAATTTGGCTTTAGCTTAACCTAACTTGTCCAAGTTATAAAGTTGTCTTTATTTTCGACTAGTTTAGATGTGAATATAAATGTCAAAGGCCATTTCACCAATCCAATTACAATAATGAGAAAAAAGTATGTTGTAATATTGTGAAAATAATAATGGCTGTAACAATCACCCATTTAACTAAATGTTAGTAATTCATCACCTATATTTCACAATTCACATTATGCCAATTCATCACCACATTTTATTAAGGGCGTTTTTACCTTTTCACGTGATTATAATTTAAACACAAAATAAAAATCATACAAACCTCCCCTTCCCGCAACACCAATATTCGCGTTTACCAAAATGTAATATACTCCTTAACATATATAGAGGCCAATTTACCACATATGACATATATTTAGGTTTTGGTCTTTGTATATTCTCATTTCTCAACATGTCTTTACCGATGTCACTAAGATTGATGTGTAAACGTCAGCTCGATTTCTAATACTCATGTTAAACAAACAATGATAATTGTATAATTTCTGCATTCAATCTTTCTTAAACAATAATATATGATGAATTCAACAAACAATCAATCAAATAATCAATGAGACTTTTAATTGATGATAATAAATTTTTTAATGTTAACCAAATATTGGTGGTGAAATTGTTTTTTTATGGAATGTTGGAGATGTTTGTGAAGAGGGAGATTTGAATGTTGTTGAAGTGGCGGTGTTAATGGTGATGAAGGTGTGTGTGTGTGTGTGTGGGGGGGGGGGGGGGGGGGTGGGGGGTGGGGTGGGGGGTGGGGGGAGGTTTTACGATTTTTTTTTTATCTTGTTTTAAAATTTGATCAAGCGAGAAGGCGTTCCTTGCATAATATAGTTAACGGCGTGATAACGGAATCATTGATGGACTGAAACCTTTTGAAATACAGGAGATCAATGCGACCAATGACGATTTAACTAATCAAGTTGATAATTTATATGTTTTATACTCCAATTTATCTAATTATAAATATCCTTTTGAAGTACAAAAACTTTGCAATATTATTATTTAGTGTTAGTATATAATTTGGGAATCCTTTGTTCATAAATCATAATCACAACTTCTATGAATAAATAATTGTTACGAATATTGATTGATCGGAATGTGTAAGTGAACAAGTTAACCTCCACAAAAACTCAACTCTCATATTCATTCATATGTATAGTCTTGTAACCATCTTCCTCAAAAATGTAAAACATATTGCTTCTAATTAAAATGCACATTTTATAAACTTCTTATCGATATATCATCTAACATGTTAGCGATTTGGATGACTAGTCTAAATATTAAATTACATTTACTATGCAGATAGATGCACCATTCAACAAGCAAGGTTGCGGTGAAAACTTATATGAGTTCAGCAACATTCGCTGGCATCTCTTGGATTCGAGTATTGTAAAATTTCTCGATATCTCTCAAAGTTTTCATCTCACCGCTTTTGACAAAATTTATGGCAGCACCCTGCATTGCAATATGAAAATACTATCATCGAGCTGAAAAACATCACATGATTTAAGATGTAACATTGAATCATCGAGTTGAAGAACATCATATTATTTTGCTGAGGTGATATGACCGCTATATGAGGCAAAACTATGGACACATACTAAACATAATTCAAGCAAAAGCAACAGAACAAAGTTAGTAGGTAGGCAAAACTATGGACACATACTAAACATAAATCAAGCAAAAGCAACATAACAAAGTTAGTGGGTAGACAAAAATATACCTTTCTTCCAAAGCGACCAGATCGACCAATGCGATGAATGTAGAGCTCTCGAGTGAGTGGAAGGTCATAGTTGATCACAAGTGAAACCTATTAAAGTGAATCATAAGTAGTTAATGTCAGTTTTACTTCTATGATATGTTCTCACCCAACTACTTAACCAAAAGTTGGATTGAAGAACTCAAGACTAAAAATAAAAAATGAAGCATTGTCATAAAAAAGGAGTTTCCAAAATTAAAGATGTCCGACTTAAAATGTGAAGAGGCAGTTGAAACTTGAAAGTAGTTATGTAAGCAGTGGAAACTTGCCTGTTGAACATCCAGTCCTCTTGACCAAATATCGGTTGTGATAAGAACTCGAGTTTGACCAGAACGAAATTCTGCCATGACTGCATCTCGCTCCTTCTGAGGCATATCTCCATGCATTGATGATACTGGAAATTCGTTCTCACGCATTCTTTTTGTTAGCTTATTAACCTACAACAGTGTACCATACATAAATATTGGTCATTTGTCAGTTTGTCCTAGATCCCACATGAGTAAGAACAGAGGTAAAGGTGAAATCAAATAAAGGCTTCTAAAAATTAATAGAACCAGCTTCCTCAAACATAATACAGCCACATTGAAACAAACACTCGTCGATTTCCCCCCTTTGGTTACCTTTTCCTTAGTATTGCAAAAGATGACGGCCTGGATTATTATAAGCATATCATAGATATCTATGAGAGTATCAAACTTCCACTCTTCTCTCTCAACTGCGATATAGAATTGTTTGATGACCTGCAAAAAACACTATTAGTATCACAACCCAGATTCCCTCTATTTGAAACTGAGTGATTTTTACACTAACCTCTAGTGTCAACTCATCAGGTTTTGCAAGGATCCTTATAGGATCTACCATAAACTTGCTTGTCATCTCCAAAATCTCATTAGGCATTGTGGCAGAAATTAGAACAATCTGAAAAGAAATTATATCTGTGTTTTATCTGTCTGAAGCAAGAGAAGAAAACTGAAGACGTCAACAAATGACAATGGGCAGAGCTGAAGACCCATTACATGAGCAATATTACTAGACCATAAGCTGATGACCAAGAACATAATAAGGTACAAGAATCATCTAGGTTTAAAGTCCAAACTAAATTGTTACAGATAGAAGGATTACCTGTACCTCCGGTGGGGAATATCTGTAAATATCGTAAATCTGATCCTTGAACCCACGGCTCAGAATTTCATCAGCCTCATCCTATTAGATTTTTAAGAAATGGTGTAAGAAATGGATGAAGGAGCAATAAGTTTCTAAATATTAACAAAGTTTTCTATGTAACTTCACCAGAATAAGTATTTTAACAGATTTAGTCTGCAGAGTTCTTCTTTTGACCATATCCCACACTCTCCCTGGAGTTCCAGACACTACATGAACTCCACGTTCTAGTTTGCGGATATCCTCGCCCAAACTTTTTCCTCCAATACATGCATGTGCTTTTACATTGATGTAGCAACCAATATCCAATATCGCATTTTCTGTTTGTGCTGCAAGCTCCCTTGTTGGCGACAATATAAGAGCTTGTACTCTAAAAAAAGTTCACAATGTGAAAAAAAAAATTCAGTATGAGAGGAAACAACCACGAGGGGATCCAAATTAATAAGCTTATAGCTACAACTCACACCAAAAAGAAATTACTGGTATAATCTTAAACATCATAAACTAACTTGTGCCTAAAAAGAAATTACTGGTATAATCTTTAATTGTAAGTGTTTCTTCTGTTTGCTCTTTGGATTTGTGCCTACCAAACTTCCATTACCATATCTCGCAAGCTCTATCTCCACAAATAAATACTAAGATGTGAATTATTAAAACATTTAGACGTATCAAACCTACTAAGATCTATCTCAACAAGAAAAGAAAAGAAAATCTAAACACGCGTGCATAGAGCATAGTTTTTTATATTGCCCGTGTAAAATCGAATATACTGTCTAGTTAGCTTTTGACTTGTCAAATTACCAAACTTTGCTTCCTCAAGCTATCTATTGCTCTAATTTTCACTAACTATTATACAACCTATATATAAACATTTAAGAAGACAAAAATCGAATTCAAAGCTAGTAACAAACTTTGTTTACTACATCTAGACAAACTAAATACAAAATCTAAAACCAGTATGATTCTACTACCAATATAGCGACTGATTAGTAAGTAAAATAAACGAAATCAAGCTGAATACATTATCTGCAATAAGTCCAATAATATTATAAATACAAAAACATCAAAATTGGACAATAATAAATCAATTCGATAAACAATAAAAATGAAATAACATACTGAGACGATTGAGTGTCGACGATTTGGCAAACGGTGAGGGCAATCATGGAGCTCTTTCCCGTACCGGACTGCGCTTGAGCAATGACATCGCGGCCCTTGATAATCGGAACAACAGCTCGTTGCTGAATAGGGGAGGGTTTCTCGTAGCCGTGGTTGTAGATACCTCTCAAGACATTGTCTTTCATCCCCATATCATCGAAGCTCATCACCGCCTCCACGCCTTTTGTGGTGGTGAACTCTAACGATTCGTCGCCTTTCGAGTCGCCTTTCGAATCACCTTTCGAGCTCTGTCGGAGCTTGCCCTGTTTTCCTTTTGCCATGGCAACTAGTGAAGAAGCTTTGTTTTGCTGCGATGCTCAAACAACTCAAAGGCTTCAAACTGTTAAGACTGCCATTTTATTTGAGCTCTCACTGAGAAGTGAGAAGGTTTATAGTCGTTTATTGGACGGGCTTCTATACTGCGCTAGATGGGTCGACTCGATGGTCTTGTTTACAATAAAGATGAAAACAATTGAGATGGCTTGTTAATGTTTTTGGAGAATGGATATTAGATGGTTATTTACTCGTATTGTGTATATTTTACTGATAAACTTTTAGTTCGAGATAAAATATTCGATAAATTAAAATTTGTGTTAAAATAAATCAGGGGCCATGTTCCAGAGGAGGAAGGTCCTCGGGGGCCGACTCATCTCATGGTAGATCTATGGGGGTCATGTTCCATGAGTCTCCTTGCTCCGTGCTTCGATGGTACCTAGATTACGAAATCGATTGCAGTCACTCCGCTTAAAAAGTAAAAGCTCAAGATGATGCACAAAAATAGCAAAAGTCGGTTAACATTACCTTAGTATGAGATCTGTTGCAAAGTACTTACAAGAAGACCAAAAAGATATGTGCAATTAGAAATTAGAATGCTTACACTTGTCTGGTAAGTGGTAAGGATTATCTAAGATAACATTACAAATTGGGGTTTGTGATCAGCCCAATATTACTTTAACCCAATTAAGAAACATATGGATCAATGAATTAGCCTCATCATGATGTAATCTACCTACATACTGTATAATTTCTTTTCAGAACCTATTCATCTTATGCTTAGTTATGAGAAAAAAATATAATTGAATTTTCATGAATATTTGTACAATAATTATTCAGTAATTGCATCAAATATATTTCCTTTTATTTTTTTGAAAATTAGGTTACAAATATGTTATATTTCTATTTTGCATCTTAAATTTAAGTTTTGTTAAGTTAAAATAGTCAGTATAAAATAGGATTGTCATATTTATTAATCAATCGCAAATTATATATTATAAATAAGCATAACAAATTCGCACAAGAATTGAACTGTGCACAAATATCTAATTAGATTAATCATTAATGTGAGATCACATATACAACTTGTTTCATGTTACATAACTCACAACTTATTATGTGCAAGTATATATAAATTGTTAAGTTAATTAAATAATCTAAAAAAAATACTCTCGCTAGCAATTCTATCTCCGAAACTTACATCATCACTAATTATATAGAAAAGGTGGATGATAGATTGTTTTCAATCAAAAATAAATTTTCATTCAAAAGATTACATGGGGTATATATAATTTTTTTTTTTAATTTATCACTTATTAAGATATCGATAGAAATAATGACATCTATGACATCCAACAATTCAATAATCAAGATTAATTAACTTGCAACAATGAGGAAAAAAGACACAATTTTGTTCTCTAGTTAGATCCAAAACGAGAGGGGAGAGTGGTTGGTTGATGTTTTTCCCGTCAAAGTCTCATTGAGAAACCAAGCAACATGGAGCATAAACCGGGTCTAGTGTACTATTTTTATTTACGAACCCACTGTGGGTCGGCGCCGGCCTAATTACTTTCCTTAGATATTAATATATAGTTTAAAACCCTAATGGTACTACTCTTTCATTAATGTTTGCCTGAATTAATAATTAATCAACCCATGGTTGCTCCAACCGCGTGGTACTATATATCGAGTCACGTGGCAAACGTATCACCCTCATAATACTTGATAAGAATACAAGTGGGTATCAAGTCTGGTTTTTTTAACCAGGCGATGAGCGGGTATCGGATTACCTCCAAATTTCTATTTAAAATTCTATATTGAGTGTTCTCTCCAACAATATTTAATTGTTGAAATGAAAATCTGAAAACTCTTTTCAATATCAATTTTATATTAGTCATTATATTGAAATTAATTATAGTTAAGATAAAAAATATATTATACATAGATATAAAGACGAACGAGCTGGTGGTAATCGAGCGGACCGACTTGCCCAATAATCTATCGAATAAAAAAATTTTAATCGAGTACCACTCGATGAAGATGAGAGCGGGCAACGAACCTGATCGAATATCAAACCATTCATAATTGCCCGATCCATTACGAGCACTAGTATTCTCCCTCGTTTAGGGCACGATGTAACATTTCCAAAATCCATTTAATTATACATACTATAAGACCCCTTAACGTTATAAAGTCAATCATTTAGTTAATATAAATTAATCAAAAAATGAACCACATACCAAGTTATTTATTCCTAGTTGACTTTCTAGCTGCCTCCATTTTCTATATAAAGGGATGCCCATCTTCTTCCATTTCCAATTCATTCTTCTAACAATATATCCTCACTACTATATACACACCTCTCATCATTTCTACATTATTTTTTTGATATTTCAAAATGATTTGTCTTCTATACACACAATCTCGTCTAAGCACCATTACAATCATTTTGTATACTTGTGTTTGGATCCCATATATTCAAATAAAACAAGCCATTTTCAAGATGCTTCTTGGCTTCATTATCTTTTGCTCACCCTCGTCGTCGTCTAATCATCATGAACAAGGAAAAGGGCACTCTCAAGAATCATCTATGGTTGATGTCAATCTCCCCGCATTCCGATTCGAGGATTTGATGATGACTTCTCCTATAGTGGTTAATGAAGGAGAAAGCAAAGTCTATGGAGTTGGTGAAGAACCATGTTGTTCAATTTGTTTGGCAGATTTCAAGAAAGAAGATGTGGTTAGCCATTTGCCTAGATGCAAGCACGTTTTTCACTTAGATTGCATTGAGAGATGGATTGATCGAAACCAGTTCACTTGCCCTCTTTGTAGGTCTTCTCTCTTGCATGCATGCCACTATAAAGCTAATTAATTAGCAAGTGGATCATTAATTTAGGAATCTTGATTTTTTGGACATATATACTTCAAAAAATATGTTTGTCGCTTGTGGGGAGACTTATTATCCAACAGTGAACAACTTTCTATGTTTTCTTCACTAGTTATTAGAAGCATTCGTTTGTAACGGGACACTCACAACAGCTATTCGTTGAATATGTGTTTGATGGGCAGATCTCGAGTTAAGATATTATTAGAAGCATTCCTGACTCTATGTACCAAGAGATACGAGAATGAATACAACGTTTTTTCTTTCTTTGATTTAATGTAATTTTAGCCATTTGAATAGAATCTTTCGAATTTAACAAATTAAGCATCGGTTATCTTTTTTTGACTTGTTTTCCCGTTCTGTTTATTTATTGATATTAATAATGGTATTTAATTCATTGACTTGTTCAAAATTATTGATTGACCTATATGCTCAATTATTATACACAATTCATTATGATCTATTTTATTTGAGGCGAAATCAAAATGAAAAAACTAAAGTACATCGTGTTTATTGCATATATTAATATATAATTGAGTGACATCAATTTAATTAATACTCCGATTTTATTCTAGATACCGCCTATTATACTCCTAAATAGGGAGATTTATTGAACATTTGCAACAGTTTAGTTAAAAAAAACTTTCTGGAATCAATTTTTGATACTAATTTATGAAATTTACGTATCATGTTTTAGTTTTTCCACAAATTCAGATATTTAAGGAAATTTTGATTTAGAGATAAAAAAAAACCTGATACTTGACATTTTTTTTTTTTTGCTTTTTTCCATCTTATTCTAAATATGAAATAGGGTAGTGTTTTGAGACATCTGTTTTGAATGCTCTAATTTACTCTTAACAAATATTCCCTCCAATCCAAAATAATTGTATTTGAAGACATTTTAATAAAACTCAATATAATTATCATTTTATACAAATTAAAACATAATTGATCATTTCTTTCCTTTTAGGTACACTCATTATTAACCCTCACGAAATAAGATAGTCTTAAATGTTAGAGTGTTAAGTTAATGATATGAGCGTATAAAAGTAAGTGTGTGATGTTATTAATAACTTTTTATTTTGTATACAAAACCTTCAAATATATTTATTTTGAATTGAAAAAAGTATGGAATAATATTGGAAACGTAGTGATATGCTTCTAATGTTAAATTGATCGCAAATGGATATGGAATTTGAGAACGCTTCATAAATAATTAGATCTCTATAATTATTGTATTAATTTTCAAAAAAGTTTCAATTATCAACACTCCCCTCACGTGTAACCCAATCGTCGGCGGAATTTTCCTCGCCGGTATTAATTGTCGGAACAATATCGGCGGGGTTACACATGTACAATAACTCGGCTTATCTCATGATACCATGTTAATAGTCTATGGGGTTCCACTCTAAAATTAATTGGCAATAGAGAGAAGCCCAAGATCTTATATATATTGACCCAAGAGAACACCGACTTTCAATGTGGAATATGCATCTTAAGAGCAATTTAAGTGTTTCCACTTACACGACACCTTATATCATTGCGTTTTTTATATCGTCCAAGCAATGATATTAATGTGAATATAATATCAATATAATTTCTATTTTCTTTTTCCTTTTTTCCACTATTTTCAATGATTCATTACACATATATATTATATTCCATATAATAATGAATATAATGTGAGAGCATAAAAAATTGTTGAATTTTGCAAGTCAACATGTGATAGTGATTGGCAAAAAACGTTCGGCTCTTGGCATAGTTGAGCGCCTTATTAGAAGCATTTATATTACATGAAGAGGCATATCAGTAATTAAACAATTCGTTGACAATTATATTTTTGTTGATCATGCTTCTATATATAACTCCATATAAATATATAATATCATTTTTTATATACTTCGTGGCTTGTACTTACGTGCTACTTATAACTAATATTTTCTTCGGTCTTTCGTAAAATTCAACGTTGACAAAAAATTAAAAAAAGATATTCATAGAACATCAAATTATTTCATATTTTTATAATAGACTTACATAATAATTGATAGAAATGAAAAATTCTAACATCTTTTTCAAGTATTTGTATATAAGAGGTAAATTAAGCTCGTTCAGGTGAATGTTTTGGTAGATCGAATATCTGAGCTTGCTTGTGATCAGTTTATTATGAGTCTGATTTATGGTACCAAGATTCTTAATCACATGCAAGTTACATGTGGCTTAGATAGATATGGTTTATCTTATTGACAAAATTAATATGCTATTAAATCAACTCAAATTATTCTGTGATATGCTCATTTAAGATGCGTGCGTTTGGCTACCCCATCGTCCAACAGAGGAGGTGAATTCGGGATGTGCCTCTAGCGGCTCGGTACTTCACCTCAAGAGTGCCCAGAGAGGCTGGGTAACCACCCATAAGCAGATCCTCCCTTGAACAAAATGCATAGTTACTCATGCACCTGTCGTGGATCAAACCCATACACTTGTGGAGAAGCACACTCTTATAGTGAAACCCCTTACCATTTGAGCTATGCCCCGTGGGCCAAAGAAAACCATAATAATTTTGTTATTATGGGGACTAAATGATAATAATGCTATATTGATAAATAAATTATAACATGACAATATTATCGTGGACTATATATTCAGCAACTCCATCTATATATATAATGCATCATACTTTAAAAGATTACATGGTAACTACCTCAATGTATAGAGTACAACTTTACAAATGAGCTAGGTACATGAAAATGTGGTAATTTTCCATCAAATAATGAAAAGATCTCACTATAATTAGTGTAATATATTTTTGTCCCTTTGTTCTTCACATTATTTGTTTAAAATTGGTCACTTGGACACTACTCATTGCATTAAATGAAATAAGATGGACCCATTAATTAGTTGTGGAGTATCTAAATTTTCATATTACACACATGTACGTATGATATTGCCCATAAATACACCGTTTTAGTATATCAAATCTGGTGCCCATCTGGATATTTTTGCATACAGTATCGATCATTGCTTGATTTTGTGGTCTCAATTATGTTAAAGGTGAGGCATTAGAAATTTCGCATCACGATTTGCAAATTTCAGACCTTTATTTGTTCTACTTAAATTATGATTTGATGGTTTTGAATAGACTTAATTAATTGTTAATTTGATTTCACTTTATGTTTTTTGTTAAATGATAATATACTTAAAGTAAATCCTACACTATACGGGGAAGGGGAAATCTACGCTAATAACGGGGGTAGAGACAATTGTTTTATTAGGATGCAATGCCAGGACTCAGATCCGGGACCTCCAATGAGGAGACTAAGTCGATAACCACTAGGTCAAGACCACGAAATTATAATTCTCATACTCATATAGTAAGATGAAGACACTACTTTAGTACAAGATTGTCATATTATTGTGACACAATTGTAGCAATATAATCTCATAAAGTAATAAATGTTACAAAACGTGAAACATTTATTATTTTTATGGACTATATATATATAACACTTATGTAATTTTTGAGACTAATCTCTAATAACGTAATTATGGGAGACTAAATTTACAATTATTACCTGGTTTAAATACATTTAATATAGAGTAAAGTGCATTTTTTGAATATGCGTAACACAAGTTTTTTAATTTTGGTTCACTTTGATTTACATGCATACTTAAGAGTACAATGTTCCCTAGTAACTATCTTTAGTCACTTTTAACAATTGGAGTAAAATATAAGCAATGATCAATCACATATACCTTATTAAGTTCTCTTTGATATACATACTAATACACATACTTTGGAGTAAAATGTGCGTTAACAACCGTTTTAATCACTTTTAACATTTGGAGTAAAATGTGCATTGGAATGTACATTAAAAAACATACACCGTACCCAGCCGTAACGTCCGCCGGAGATTTATAAAATTGATGGAAATTTCTGCAGATAGGGGGATGTGGGGGCAACAATATACTTTCTTATGAAAAGTGTTAGATTAGTTAATATCCTCGTTTGAATTAATCAATTAAGATAATGTAAATAGAAGTTGGAGCCTGTTCGTTACTCGATTCGGGAAACTTGGATCAATGATATTCGAGTAATATTTTTTGCTCGATAGTTTATCGGGTAAACCCGGGTCTGCTCGGTTATCCGCTCGTTTCTTTTTTTGTATTATATATTTATATGTCATATATGTTATACTTAACCATATCGATTTCAAATGAACAATATAATATAAAGGTATTGAAACGAATTTTCAGATTAGTATCTTCAATAATGAAGAAAACCGTAAAATAAAATTTTTAAATAGAAATTTGGGGGTAACCCAGAACCCGCTCGGCCCGACTAAAAAAACCCCGGCTTGATACCTGCTCGTGTCTATATCGAGCGATACGAGGGTAATATGTTTGCTACTCGATCCGGTAAAACTAAAACCCGGTAACCCGTTACCCGCTCGAGCTCGGCTCGTTAACAGCACTACTACCTATGATAAAAGATAGAAATTACATTGTAAAATAAATTAAATGAGAACCTAAGCTCCAAATAAACAGTTGTGTTTTTCGAAAGAACTTTAGCCTTTTAATATGATTCAAATTCATCACCGATCAGACCGAGTTAAGTAAACCAATTTTAATAGGATTCATTATTAAACCCTCGGTAATAGAATCTCTATAATCGTTAAAAGAAAGCAATCATAATTTACACATATATTAATAAGCTTTAAACTACTAAAACTACCATGGTATTGGCCAATTGGATGACAACTAACATTCCGGTTTTAGTATTAAGTATTAGGTAATCTACTTGTTAAGCTACATTGTTATCATTGGTCATTGAGGTAATTTATTATAAGCACTAAACGAATGTGTAGTTATAACTTATTATAAATGTTAAAAAACGATTCTGTCATATATACGAAGGTGAATATATTTGTGGGAATCGCTTCTTAGATTATCACTGACGTTTGAAGGAAAAAATTAGTTCGTTTACTCGTGTTCCAGATTGATCAAATAATACCAATACCATTAATGTTCCATTAACAATGCATATTATATATAAGTTTCGAAGTACTAAACTTACCATGGTATGGGCCAACGGGATTACAATTAACATTCTGGTTTTGGTATTAAATATTGAGTAATCCACATGTTAAGCTACATTGTTATCATTGTTCGTTAATCAGGTATTTTATTATAAGCACTAAACAAATGTGTAGTTATAACTTATAAATGATTCAACCATCCTATCATATAGGAAGGTAAATATTCTTATACAAGTGGAGATAATTATAGTTATCATGATACAATAATTGAGTGTTGAACTTGGGATTCGGTTTCAATAGGTTAAGGGATGAGGTAATGTGGCACATGGAAGAGTATGTCAAGCGAGTCGAGTTCGAGTTAAATCTTTTTAATTCGAGTTGATGATTATTCTAGTCGACCCGAGTCTCGCTTTTACCACGCTCAAGGAGAGAGTGTGAGTTGATCCATGAGCTGGCTCTCCTAGTCAATGATTTGTGCAAGCTGCAGATTCAAGTTAAGTTGAATTATAAATAAAATTTAATTTACTAAATGAATATTAGTAAAGTTAAGCGCTACTTGTTAAGAAGAAAAAATAAGAAAATAATTATAATTACAAGTATATATAATATATATTCAATATAATATTTAAAAGCTGTAAATTGCTTAACATATTATAAACTCGGTGTATTCCAAAACTTAGTGTATGTGTTCAATCTTGTACAACAAGCACACAAACTCAGTGTATCCGTAATAAGACAAGCTAAAATAAGAAGAGTTTTTTCAAAACATATATAAAAGAAATATATGGACTTCTTAAATTGATAATATTACGGAGTATGTAAAAAGCTATTAGAATACACAATAATATACATTACATAACGAGTTGGTTGAAAAGATTATTGACTCACAACCCCGCTTACTATATATCGAGTTATGCTCGAGCGTCCTGCTCCCTGCATTTAACCAAGCGAGCCGTTTGGTATAGATCGAGGCACCTAATAACACATTTGCCGATTATCAAAAAATAATCACACATTTGTCATGTTGTGATCTATACTTTTTAATGCAAATACCAGCAAGTGACATTGCAACTTGTACAACTTGTACTATATTTATGCCTCGTTTTGCCATTTTTTAATGACTAGTTAATGTTGGTTTAAAAAATTACCATAATCATCAACTCTTATTGTCCACAATATTTTGTCCATGTTTATACCATAAATAGGATTTTGTATTGGATAAGTAGATTTGGGCTGATTTCACCAACAATCCACACATCTTTCAATTGACTTATTGTTATGCATTCGATCATAATAATTTATTTGTGCAACATTTTATTTACTAGGTAATATTACAACGACGTTAGTCGTTACGATGATGATTCCTTATATCATAACGAATTTAAAAATTACGTAAAGTATAACATACGAACACGACTCACTCACTACTGCAGCAGTGTACTACAACTTATATATGACAATCTCAAATGAATTCGTTAGCAAAATGAATGGTCGGTAAAACTAAGGCATAAGAGGATAGAACAATGAACTAAATTCAGAGTAGTAATAACGAAATGCAATGGTTGCACTTTCACTGATGCCCAAACACATCAAGATTAACCATTATTTAACTATGACTTCAGCCTCGTTCGATAATCGTGGAAATTTTGTTACTTGTTTGAGAATCTCGAATGCATCGCGCAAAAACGTCATGAAGCATTCGTCATCATCCTTGAGCTGAATCCGGAATTTCTTGAGAGCTGATGATTTGGCTAACAATAGCCTAGTCAATTCCAATTCTTGCTTTGTCCCAATAAACCGATCCAGTTTTACTTCTTTAAGTTCACTAAGCCATATATCTGAAAAATCTACCTCTTCCATGTCTGTGTTGAAATCACCCGAATCTTCGACAAACTGTGAGAGGTGAAAACCGAATAGTTATTCCGAATAAAGGACAAATGTGACGTCCAATTCATTGAAATAGATATTAAATTGTACAGTGAAAAATCAACGTAACTGATCGAATATGATAACCTATCCGACTAATATGTCTCCGATACTAACCTTAATTTTGATGAGCTTCAAGTTGGGAGAGCTCCTCAGTAGCCAAAAGGTAAATAAAAACTCCTCCATTTCAGTGAACCTTAAATTAGAAAGCTTAAGATCCTTAAGGTAGATCAGCCTAGTTGGAAGGTCATCCTGGTGGACCGTGTATACGAAATTCTGCAAGATGCAGAGGGTAATAAAATTACCAATGCTCTCATTACCACGACCGTATGTTTCACAGCTTGAGGCCGTGTAAATATGTTTCCTCGTATAAGATACATAACTCACTTAATGATTGAACTGAATAAGCTGAAAATAAGATTACCTCGAAAACGTAATTGTTGAGCTCCAAGGACTCAAGAGAGACCAAAGGATGAAAAAATTGTTCTATTCTGCAATCAACATAGTCACTTGGTTTAATTGAAACTGAAGCAAGAACAGGTACCCTTTTGAAGATAATGCATTCGGCTGTCCCTCGGAAAGTGAAAGTTTTAAGACTCGGAGCATCAATGTAAATTTCCGTACGACCAGAGATTAAAAGCACCAAATCAACAAGTAATGGGGAGCCCGAGATTAGACTTGAAAGAGTTTGAGCATCGACGATTACTTCAACCAGCTCCAGGGTGACGAGCCTACCAAATCCATTGAAAGCAGAAGAACTCAAAATCGAACAGGACCTTAGTCTCAAATGCCTTAATTTTTGGCATGAAAAGAATGAATATGGCAAGAAGTAGCAATCATTCCACATCTCAAGTGTAAAATCTTCAAGATTGCGACGTGCAAGAAGAACAATCAGATTATCAATTTCTGGACAACTTTCCAGCTCTGGGTTTGAGAGTGTAAATTTGGTTATGTTTCCATCGCGATGGGTCAGAATCTGATACATAATTCTCATAAGCGTAAGTCTAGGTGAATGTTCTTGAGCCACATTCTCCCAGAAAGGTTCGTCGAACACAAACTGTGGAAGTCTAGCCCATACATGCCTCCATCTTCTGGATAAAACACTCGTCCTCACAGCATCACGCGTCGGTAAACACATCAAGATGGTTTGTTTCACATTTTGTGGAATGTTACTTATCCTATCAAGAGGTCGTATTGATTGAACATTCTCACACTTTTCATGTTTCGGTTCGCCTCTAGACTCGTTTTTGTTTGGACACATTCTCTGTAATGAAGAACAATAAGCTGTTAAAATTCCAGAATTGGGAGTTCGGCATTGTGCTCATATACTGATAATTTGACGCTTCGTTTTCCGATAATGTGCATTCCAAAATTCAGCTGGGCAACGTTTGGCCATACTTATTACTCTTAAATCGTAATTGGTTTTTTTTAAATTTACTTATTGGATCATATGATCATTTGTGTAACATTCTTTTATAGTACTTGTTAATATTACAACATCAATTTCTTATTTTTACAAATATACTTAAAAATTGATTTAAAACAATTTATAATATTAACTAAGTATAATAGGAGTATAACGTAAAGTAGTACGTAAAATAAAAAATAAAAAATAGACGTGAATGTAAGGTGTAGTCGAGCCGAATCAAGCCAAACAGTTGAGGGATTGAGTTTGGCTTGATTGTATTTTAACATAAGGTTTGATTTGGCCAAATATTTAAAAGTGTAGTTTGGCTTGAGGTCGAATCGAACTTTGGGTCAAACCTTTTCGAGCCAAATACGTTAAGTATTTTCGAATCTTGACGTTTGTTCATAGCCCTACTAGAGAGTTTGAAAAATTTAGGGTTGAGGTTTAGTTTAAGTATCAAAAATCTATGATAAATGGTCTAAATAATGGACCAGATAAGTCCATATATGAACATGTGATATGGACTATAT
>CM016562.1:6939243-7039243 GCA_003412495.2 Echium plantagineum | reverse complement strand
GCCCGCAATGGTTTTGTACCAATTTTGTCCCAACATGTTTCAAAAAGATTGTTCCGAGTGTTAAACCAATTCTGTCCCAAAAAGATTGTCCCGAGTGTTGAGCCAATTTTGTCCCGAAAAGATTGTTGGATTTGGATTTGAAACAATTCTGTATGTATGTCCCAAACAGATTGTTAGATACCAATCTTGACCCAAAAAGATTGTCCGATTTGGTTTTTAATCAGTTGTGTCCCGAAAAGATTGTCCCATTGGTTTGAAAACAATTCCGTCCCAACAAGATTGTCCCATTGGGATTGGAAAAACTTTTGGTCCCGAAAAGATTATCCCGAGTGTCGAACCAATTTTGTCCCGAAAAGATTTCGGTTTTGAAACAATTCTGTATGCCTATCATCTGAGAAGGCTGTGAATCTGTGATGAAACTTCTTTCATCGGGCAAATAATTTGTGAATCTAAGTGAACTGTGGGTTGGCTGGGCAAAGAGGATTGTAATTGATGAGTTCGGTATGTTATCGCTGCAGCCATGACAGTTTGACAGAGTTTTTTGGCACTATCTGGCATTGCCTTTAATGGATATGAGATGAGTCCCTAAACCTAACCCTCTTTATCATTCTTTTCGGCAGCAAGAAACACTCGGGAGGCGATGATGATATGTTTCTTTATTGTCTCTGCTCTGTGCAATGCAAAGGCAACGAGGCTTAAGCTGGCCTGCATCTTGGCAAGGCAATGTGGTTTGTAAGTGTTGGTATGGAGGTATTGTTATTATTACTATTATTATTTGACTTTGATTAGCTTTTGAATAAGGCATTAGAGACATGATTTGGCAGGACAATGCGATTTGAATATCCTCGACAACTGTGTGTTGCAAGGGTTATTGGTTGTAATTTTTTCTCATCTATCCTGTTACTAAGTGTTTCAGCTTTCTGATTATGTTTTTCCTCTCAAAAGGTGCAAAGCTAACCCCTTGTTCGGCATATATATGCTAGAATTAAGCTCATGACATTATGGTTGATTATTCATCGTCTTAGTAATAGATAGTCTAGCCCATAGAGTATGATGGAGTTTGGCAAATTGATCATAGCGCTCCTTATTTTGTTCCTCATGTTAATGGTGTTGGTGAGTCCCTGTTACCCAATCCCACTAAGGCTGTGAATCTGTGATGAAACTTCTTTCATCGGGCAAATAATTTGTGAATCTAAGTGAACTGTGGGTTGGCTGGGCAAAGAGGATTGTAATTGATGAGTTCGGTATGTTATCGCTGCAGCCATGACAGTTTGACAGAGTTTTTTGGCACTATCTGGCATTGCCTTTAATGGATATGAGATGAGTCCCTAAACCTAACCCTCTTTATCATTCTTTTCGGCAGCAAGAAACACTCGGGAGGCGATGATGATATGTTTCTTTATTGTCTCTGCTCTGTGCAATGCAAAGGCAACGAGGCTTAAGCTGGCCTGCATCTTGGCAAGGCAATGTGGTTTGTAAGTGTTGGTATGGAGGTATTGTTATTATTACTATTATTATTTGACTTTGATTAGCTTTTGAATAAGGCATTAGAGACATGATTTGGCAGGACAATGCGATTTGAATATCCTCGACAACTGTGTGTTGCAAGGGTTATTGGTTGTAATTTTTTCTCATCTATCCTGTTACTAAGTGTTTCAGCTTTCTGATTATGTTTTTCCTCTCAAAAGGTGCAAAGCTAACCCCTTGTTCGGCATATATATGCTAGAATTAAGCTCATGACATTATGGTTGATTATTCATCGTCTTAGTAATAGATAGTCTAGCCCATAGAGTATGATGGAGTTTGGCAAATTGATCATAGCGCTCCTTATTTTGTTCCTCATGTTAATGGTGTTGGTGAGTCCCTGTTACCCAATCCCACTAAGGCTGTGAATCTGTGATGAAACTTCTTTCATCGGGCAAATAATTTGTGAATCTAAGTGAACTGTGGGTTGGCTGGGCAAAGAGGATTGTAATTGATGAGTTCGGTATGTTATCGCTGCAGCCATGACAGTTTGACAGAGTTTTTTGGCACTATCTGGCATTGCCTTTAATGGATATGAGATGAGTCCCTAAACCTAACCCTCTTTATCATTCTTTTCGGCAGCAAGAAACACTCGGGAGGCGATGATGATATGTTTCTTTATTGTCTCTGCTCTGTGCAATGCAAAGGCAACGAGGCTTAAGCTGGCCTGCATCTTGGCAAGGCAATGTGGTTTGTAAGTGTTGGTATGGAGGTATTGTTATTATTACTATTATTATTTGACTTTGATTAGCTTTTGATTAAGGCATTAGAGACATGATTTGGCAGGACAATGCGATTTGAATATCCTCGACAACTGTGTGTTGCAAGGGTTATTGGTTGTAATTTTTTCTCATCTATCCTGTTACTAAGTGTTTCAGCTTTCTGATTATGTTTTTCCTCTCAAAAGGTGCAAAGCTAACCCTTGTTCGGCATATATATGCTAGAATTAAGCTCATGACATTATGGTTGATTATTCATCGTCTTAGTAATAGATAGTCTAGCCCATAGAGTATGATGGAGTTGGCAAATTGATCATAGCGCTCCTTATTTTGTTCCCCATGTTAATGGTGTTGGTGAGTCCCTGTTACCCAATCCCACTAAGAGCTGGTACCTGTCGTCATCGGCGACTACTGAAATCAAGTTGTAAAGGCCCGAAACTAAATATTGTTATCAAGATCAAGCTATTGAAGCCACACCTGTCCATATTAAGTTCAAGTAATTGGGAGGAACTTGGGAAGGCACCCAGACTGGTCAAGCCCTTGTAAGCCGGACAGACCGAGGAAGTGTAGAAGGCACCCCCAGCTCGCCTACGTCCATTAAGCCAGATCTAATTGTTGAATGGAAGCTGCAAAGGCTACTGAGTACGCAGAAGGCACCCCCAGCTCGCCTACGTCCATTAAGCCAGATCTAATTGTTGAATGGAAGCTGCAAAGGCTACTGAGTACGCATCCTGGTTGACTCAAGCCACGTTAAATCAAGGTGAGCTCAAATTACGTTCAACCATTATATGTTATCGCGACTTCAGGAGAAATAGATTGATACTCGAACTCCACATTTGATTAAACTTTTGTTTACTAGTGAGGGTTTTTCCAACGGTTTTAAAATATTTACTAGACTATATACAGTTTTTACGTGTCTTTTCACTATTCTTTTGTTAAATAGCACAAATACAACCAAGCAACCAGTGCTATAAATTAATGAATTGTGTTTTGACATTTTAAAAAGAAAAATTCTGTATGCCTGTCCCAAACAGATTGTTATATACTAATATTGTCCCGAAAAAATTGCCCGTTATGGTTTTGAACCAATTTTGTCCCAAAATGTTCCAAAAAGATTGTTCCGAGTGTTGAACCAATTCTATCCCAAAAAGATTGTCCCTGAGTGTTGAGCCAATTTTGTCTATAAAAGATTGTTGGAAATGGGTTTGAAATAATTCTGTATGTATGTCCAAACAGATTGTTAGATACCAATCATGTCCCGAAAAGATTGTCCATTATGATTTTGAATCAATTTTGTCTCAAACTGTTACAAAAAGATTGTTTCGAGTGTTGAACCAATTCTGTCCCACAAATATCGTCATATTGGATTTTAATCAGTTCAGTCCAAAAAAGATTATTGAAGTGTTGAACTACTTTTGTCACGAAAAGATTGACCTAGTGTTGAAGCAATTCTGTCCCTAATAAGATTGTCCACGCGTTGAATAAAATTTGTCCCGAAAGATCGTCAGGTTTGAAACAATTATGTTCCAAGAAGATTGTCCCGAGTGTTGAACGAAAATTGTCCATAAAAAGCTTGTCTGACTTAGTTTGGAACAATTCTGTCTCAAACAATCCTTTAGCCCCCTTTATACATTGGGGAAACAGGTTGTGTCTGTTGTACAAGAAGATATATTTGTTAGAGTGTTACATGCCTTGAAACAGTAAGGAAATTATTAATAGTTTCGATACATAGATGAGATCCCTTTTTTTCTGAAGGATATAGATTATTACCTGAATTGAATCTTTCTTTATATGGAGTACTTATTATGACCTGAGGAAATATAATTTCTTATCTGCTCCCTTGTGTGTACTGTTTTCCTTAAATGAATTAGTTTTCAATGTTGAATAATCTTATTGGTTCAGAACCTATAGTTGTTAGTTGCCTGGAACTCCTGGTCAATTAGTATGGCCTACGGTTGGATTACAATAAGATCCACTTTTACTGTGGTAATGTATCATCAGGAAATGTATGTATTGTCGTAGTATTCTATTTTATTCAATCTTATTGTTGTTGGACCTTTTCCTCTTTCTAAATGAGTTTGTTTGTTCCTAAATTCCAGTTTATTCAATCTTATTGTATTTCATGACTGGATCCGATTGAGACAAGTTCCCCAAGTACACCTTATATAGGGGAGGGGGAACCTGAAAATCAGAATCATGCTATTATTTTCACTCGTGGAGAAGCTCTTGAAGCAATCTCAGATTAACAAACCACATCTGAATAATAAAAATGAGAAACATTTTGCAATAATTTGTATGAGCACGATGTCATCAGCCGCCAGCGATACTTGGCATGAGAGAGCACATATTCACTGGAAGGTCAAATTTCTTTTGGTTCTTGAATCGTCATTTACCTATTGCTACATATTGATTTTGAGATTGTTAATCAATACCTTGTTGCCAAGCTCACAACTAATGTCATAGTCAAATGCTTGTGCTGACTTGAGACTCGATGTCTATTCGTATGAAAAGGAAAATATAAGTTATCATTGAAGCCTTAATCCATGACATTAAAGAGGTTACAGAATCTTTACATGGGTTGCGTTATAGTGGGACTTGTCACATACACCCTATCCAAGTGTAGGGCACCTGTTTTTTACTGCTAAATCAAGCTAGCTCCTGCAGGACCAAGAGGTCTTGTGTTGCCGTTCTCAAATACAGTTCTTGTTGATTCCTGCTAAAATTCTCTACAGAACACCCTCGCTTGAAGCCTAGACTTTTGTTGGCGGGCTCAATACGGTCTTCTGCATTGCAATGATGTAGCAAACAGCCATTAGTTGCTTTCCGTTCTTTTCTAGGTTGTGCCAGACTTCTGAATATTTGAAGCATGATACATGATTTATATAATGTGTTTATGTAGTGCAGGTCTTTGCTTCAATTCAACAAAATTCCTTCGTTTTATAGTGTTTCATCTTTAGCCTGGTTCATGTCCTATCAGGGGAGTAGCTTTGTCACAATTGGTCAAAGACTTTTGGCAAATCCATTAAGGTATCGTTTTGACTAACCCTTTTTTGTTCCCATTATTAAGAAATAAGATGGACAAGAACCGTGAACGTACCTTAAGAAAAAGGTCTTAAATTGACACAACTCGGTTGATTTGAAGTATAGCCAGAGAACCCCATTGTGTAGCATTTAACAGTGTGAAATAGCTGATGGAAATATCTTATGTTTAATCACTTTATTGCAGGGTTAGATTTCACTATGGGCATCCAGACTTATTTGATAGGATATTTCACCAAACAAAAGGTGGGACTAGCAAAGCATCAAAGATGATTTTGCAGGTGATAATTACTCATACTTAAAAGAACCCCTTCATGTAAATTAGCATTTATATAAATATCGCATACTAATTTATATTAAATTTAGGATTTTATACAACCCTAAGACGGGGATATATAACATATCTCAAGTACATGCAAGTTGGAAAAGGTTGTGATGTCTTAACTCCATTTCGAAGTTCGAAGCCAAAGTTGCAAATGGAAACAGCACAAACTGTCAGCCGCGATATATACCGCCTTGGTCGTAGATTGATTTCTTCCTCCTGCTTTCATGTTACTTTACAACAAGGGGATTTTACTTCAATAGTTTGGTAATTGCTTTTTCCCTGAACTTATCTTATGTTCACTAACTGTCTATCAGTTTCTTTTATCAATATGTGGAAATGCACTCTTCAATTAACAAATTACGCATTCGCATTTCATTCCTAAATAGTCTACAGGCCAAAAACTTTTTCAGTTAGTGGAGAAACTAGTAGTTGGGAACACCTAATGTGTTTATGCTGATAATCTGATAATGACAAATTTCGAACACTATTTTCTTTCAATTTAGTTAAAATATTCAATTATCCAAGTTTCATGACAAAAATGTTCGCAGATATCAGTTCTTGGAATATATGTGTTTCTTTATGGTCAGTTATACCTGGTGCTTAGTGGCATTCAGAGAGAGTTGTTAATAGAAGCTAGGATTCAGAACGTCAGATGTCATGGAAGCAAAATCTGCCCTTATCGATTTGAAAACAGTTTATGTTTGAAAAATCTGCCCCTTGTTGTAGATGTACTGCCATCACTTTCTTTTCTTCTTGGTACTTATTTAGATTGTCCAGGTCTTTCATCCAATTCTCACTCTGGTTCACTTTCATTGGCTTGTCTTGTTCCTTTAAAATTCCCCTACCTCACCAATAATGACGTTTGTAATGGTTTTGAGTAATCACAATATTGAAATTACTAGAAATAACTTATACCTTCTCGTGTTTTTGTTGCAACAAATATGCTAGCTGTTATTCTTTTCCAGGTGGCACTATACCCCACCACCATCTTCCAGGATTAAAAGGGTGGAAAGGGATTGAGTTTTGTTTTATATTTCAAGATTGTAGATAAATATATGAAGTGCAGCCTCAATTTCATGAGAACATCAAAGTAAGCATGACAACTTTCATGTTTTATAGTAGTATTATTATCTGGCGTCATCTCTGTCTCTTCGTTGTATATGATTGGCTCTATATAACCATGTTTCTGTAAATTTAGTAGATAACATTTCATGCAGTTTCTAGCATGTTAATTAACATTAGTCATAAGGAATTTGACCAAATTTACAAGAGTTTGGCTAATCTAATTTTGTGATCCATGTTAAGGTATATAAAGGAGTGCTGAGAATATGATGGATGGTGGACTTTTCATCGATTGCGTACCTGATCCATCACTCGGTTGAAATCGCCCCCGCTCCGGAAGGAAATCCCCACACCTTTTGATAAGCTTCCATCAACTCCTGGTTAGATTGATTTTTATATTAGTTTTCCCTCCCTTATCCTTGTTTTTAAGATTCCATGGACTCGTGGTTAGGTTGATTTTTATATTAGTGGGTTGACTTAAAGAGATGGGTACTAATGTTATTTTAAGATCAGCCAGGAAGACCGAAAATTTGTGCATAACTTTTCATGTTCTCCAATAAGTTGCAAATAGGTATTGGGAGTAAAGAACCTTTTTATGAAGACACCCTTAAGAGACAAGGGTTGTCGTCATTATCAATAGAAAACAAGAATCTTGGCTTTGATTAAGGATATTGGTATTTTTTTCTGTGTGTAACCTACATCAAGTCATGGTGTTTTATAAGTCTGGCTTGCCATTTTGGTACTTCGTATTCATTGTTTTTGGATTCGTTCTCTCCGTATGCATTATGACGTCTGGTTTTTACTACAGGGGTCTATACATATACTGAAGGTTTTATCCTTCTAGCAGAGTTTTATATAAGGTTCCAACTTTGAGAAACATGACATAATATATTATGAATTATGTTTTGAATCATGGAGAATGTTAGGGAAAATATTCGTGAAATATTGCATTTATTTTTTACAAGTGTTATCTAAGCTTTGGCCTTCATCAAACTATAGCTTGAGATATCCATTGAGGTCTCTGTGAACTTTTAGTTTGGTAACGTAACCTTGAGAAGTTAGCAGACATTAACGTTGTGGTTCTCTTTAGTTGTTCGGTCTATTTCAGAGTCTATCCGTTTTTATGACAATATAATTTTTACTTCATAGACTTTCCTTCCTTGTTTACTATTGAAACTAAAGATGTGAAGGTCTGAGAAGACTCCTCGCATTTGAGGGTTGCCAAAATAAACATAATTTAGACATGTACGGTTTGACTGCTTGAAGGGAACAACCTATATATCTACAGCTAGCCACAAAGTGATGAAAATAAGTGAATCTACCTTTGAAAGAATGGATTACTTTGTACCTGATTAATAGAGAGCCGGACTGTTATATGATAAATACTGTATTTAAGAGGATAGAAACGACTCAACGAGCGTAACCATTGTTGTTATTTGTTCTATGAATACTGTAATAATAATAATATAAGTGGGTGTTAATGATACGTCCGGAACGAACTATAAAAAGACACAAATTGTTGTAGCTTACTGTCTAATGTAAGTGCTGGGGAGTGAGCTTTTCAGAAGTGTTGCAATTAGTAACATCGGTATTGTACTATTGTATAGTTTAAATTTGCTTTGGCCTCTATAGTTTCAATAGTGACCTTTTTGAAAGTGTTACATTTTTTGAAAGTGTTACATTAATCGTTGTTGTGTGGATGAATTTATTATCTATTTTGTAGGTACAAAAACTATTGGATCATAATGCAATATTATAGTAGAGCTGAACTATAGTATGTTCATTATAACTGTAAAGTGGTCGATGCCATCAGCGTGGAAGTAATTTTTTTTACGACTGTAGTTACTATCAATGAGTCCGAGTCCAAGTTGCTATGTGTGATTTTGTTGCTACTTGATGTTACTTCTTCAGTTGTGTCTCACGGATTTATGTTTTTTAATTTATTGGTAGCATATAGTGATACTATTATAAAAATAAATTCAAGTGGTACTTTGTTGAAATTATTAGTTGAAATGACGCATATGTCGAAAAGATGTTAAATACTCATGTGGATACAATAGTAAATCTAAACAATAATGGTTTGTTGTCTAGTGTCTTAAAGTTTTTGTTGATTATGTTTTATTTGATTTTTTATATGGTTGCTTTGGAGTTAGTTTGCAGGGGTTATAACTTGGCCAGTTCTGAGAGGATTGGTATATATACACTGTATACATTAGTGGTTGTATTTGTATTATTTTGCATTGTTGGTGAGTATTGCGTTTTATTCTCTATTTTTTATTTTTTATATTTATTAATTTCTAAACTTAAGATACTTAAAAGAGATGTTTATATAAAGTTTTTAGAGTCCTCTCTACCTTTGGGCCAATTCTCAATTTTATAACCAACTTAAAAAAGAACGTATGTTTCGTCATCAATAGCTTAGTCGTAAATCATACAATATGAGTGGACTGTTAGTTTGTTTATTATTTACCGTAATTGCACTTCCAGGAATTTTTGGATTGAGATAAACTCTTCTCATATAATTGTAGTTTAGTATGTTCGAAGCTTGACTAGATACATTTCATTTTTGGTGGTCATTTGCTAAATTTAAAGCTCCTGTGGGAAGTAATTAGTCTTGTAATGATTCTTCAACTTCAATTTAGTCTTGTAATCTTTCAACATATAATCAAATCTCCTCCCGCCCTCTTTATCCTATTTAAACGTGAGCATCTATAAAAGTATTGGGGTATGCTAATGTTTGGGCTAGATGTCAGGAACACATTTTGTCAGTCAGTCATGATTAGATACTTCTTAAAGAACAAGTAAATTTAATTTGTCGAACAAGTACATTGCTAAATTGTTGTTTCTTTGATATATAAAAGCTGCTATCCTAGAACATTTGTCATTGGTGATTCATGAAGACCCTCAAAGTTTGCTTCCCAAATAAAAGGTATATATCATAGTGCTTTATTTTGGCGTAATCTAATTATTATATATGCCTTCTGGTATATATGAGCTCACATATTCTTGCATATTTCATTATTATATATGAACCAATAATTCTAGTTTTTGTCCTCTTCTTGACATTACCAGAAGGCAAAGCTTGGTATGAAATTGCAGGCCTTGGGTTCATGATCATGATATATGATGTGGCAGAGGAAAAGGAAACCACCATTTCGTAAGTGGTGCAGAGAAAAAAGTTGCCCGAGTTTTTATAGTTCTTTCGCCCTTTTTGAGAAGCCATTGAATCGTGCAACTTCACAAAGTTCCAGTTTCTCTAATGACCTTCAAGTTGACTTGCAGATCTTGGTACCAAATGTGTCGGCTCTAGGTTTATTCTAGAAACCACGATGGGTAAATGGTGAGTACAATATAATTTGATATGTGAATACCATCATATTTTGTGCAAGTATGCTCTAAAATCTTACTTTTTTCAAGTAGATGGTGCACTTTTATGTGTTAGGTGCAAATTTTATGATCAACCTTACGGTAAGAGTATCTGGACAAGCTACCACTTTATCTTGTAATATAATGGCAGTTAATGCAATGTGGTGAAATGGAAAAGTAAAACCTAATTGTCTACTGAGCATTATAGTTTTTTTTATGAGGCCTTCGAAATTATTATTTATAACAAATTATGCAGCTACATCTGATGGAATGAACGACCACGATGAGAATTTGGACACCTTAGAAACTATACTGAAAGCGGTTCCAGTAGTGTTCACTGAACCACCAACCGAAGAAAAATTGGCATGGAACACACTAGTCTCACAAACTCTATGGACATGGCAATCAATTGTTCACTTTGTTGTGACCACGCAGGAAAAATGGTTGCTTCATCATGGAAGGTATGTGATTTGTATAGCATCACTCATGGCATTATTTTTCTAATTCTACCATCTGTGTCAAAGTGAATACATGCCCTCCTATTTTTGTAATATATGATCAATGCTGTTAGTATAAAAGAAAAAGACTGATGAGAATTGTTCACCAACTGATAGCCAGGACTTCGGCAATTCATTTTTCCATATGGTCATACCTCATTTTCAACACTTAGTGCAGGAGAGGGATGAGGTACGAGAGTTAGGGAAGATGATAATAAATGGGTGTGGTTGATTAAAAAACTAATGGTCCGTTTGGATTGGGGTGAATGAGGGAGAATTTAGTTTTTTTTTTTGTGTTTGGGAACCAAATAATTTTCTATCCTAGGAAAAACTATTCCCACTCATCCACCCCCATTACCACTTAGAGCACTCACATCAGTCCACCTAAAAGTTATTGTAGGGGCTGAAAAAATTAAAATTTTGAAAAAACTTACTTTATCAGTTCACCTATAAATGGTTGAGTCCCTAAAATAATTTACACACACTCTCAAATTGTGTAAAATTTTCACAGTGTGTATATTGCGGTTACCAAATTTTTATTTCTATTTTTTCAATGTGAGTGAATAACAGGAAAGCTGCTAAAGTTTACATGTGATAAATGAACCCCAAAAATAGAAAAATGACGGTTAAAAGTGTATTTTAAAGGAAATTTTAAGAAGACTGATGTGAGTGCTCTTATTCCCCTCAAAATCTCTACCCTCAATAAATAAATTTATATAATTAATTAGCCAATTTTATCCTTCACCACTCCCTCCAAATTTTATCACGCTAGTTTGCCTCCAAAAAATAATAGGTCACTGTTTTCCCTCCAAATTACTCTTCACTTCATTTCTATATATATATATAAGTCTTCACTTTACTAATTTTTCATACGCCTCACACAACCTATTACGGCTGAAGAACGACTAATTAATTTCTGCAGCATCCATCAAGTATGAGGAAATTGTTTATTTTTATAATAAGACACTCAATTGTGGGAGTTGGATTCAATTGTTATATTTATAGTTGTCGATTCCCGCTATTATCAGTTATATGTTAAATAGATAAAATTTTAAATTGTTGAATTCTTTTTTTTCTTTTTATGTTTCATTGTTAGTTGTGCCTTGGTTTGTAGTAATGTGTTATTGATGCAAAGAAAACTATCAGTATATTACTATGATTTCTGCATTACGTTTAGAATCTTGTCAATTTCTGCATTATGTTTAGAATCTACATCTTCATTTGTATTTAATGATAGCCTAATGATGACCAACATATTGTTTTTTGTGTTAATTGGTATGTTATAATGATAACCATATTTTGGTGTATGAATGTCAATGGTATGTTAAGTGATGATGAAGATGATGACATTCACATTGAATCTAGAGAAACTAGGACTTTTGTGAGGGATATAATGACAAATAGAGTTATATGTCGAGATATGATTCGTATGAACGAGGGTGCATTTTATAACTTTGGGAGTTATTAGCAAAACATGGCCACTTACGCTCGACCAAACTTTTAAATCTTGAAGAGCAAGTTGCTATATTTTTGTATATTGTGGGACATAAGACAACAAATAGAGCAGTGCAACGAGTTTTTGGTAGGTCTGGAGAAGTTATCAGTCGCCATTTTCATAATGTACTAAGGGCTGTATTAAAAGTTTGGTTCAGGGGTTGTGATTGAGCGTTGTTTGCTACCTGAACCCCTGCAAGTTTAGTTGAGGCAATTGATAAAGGTTATTCATAGGCTTAGTATCAATTGGCTGAGATGGAACCGTAACATTTTTCTTGATAATATGTTACCTATGACATAAGGGTGTTTACGTCATTTGCATTATTTTTTTTTTACTTTTTATTCTCCCTGATTCCCCTAGCTCAAAATTATGGTACCCAAACAAAAATAAAATTGATTCTCCCCCATTCTCCCTAATTCCCTTCCCCTTCCTCTTGATTCACCCCAATCCAAACGGACCATAAGGTATGGTGTAGGGTTTATGGGTGACTAGCCCATAAGCCCCGTATAATAGACTATTAGGGTTAGGTTTACCTAGTGTGGTTGTTTAGAAAACTAAAGTACGGTGGAGGGTAATGAGTGACTAGTACATAAGCCCCGTATAATAGACTATGGTTATGTTTACCTATAAATATAGGTTTCTCTATTGTATTATCAACAACGATCATTATCAATAAAATATCCCTTTTATATTATGTCATGGTATAAGAGCTTATCGATTCTTGAGGATGAATTCCGCTGCCCTGCCGGTGAGTTTTATACTATGTGATACTCGTCGTCATTTTGTTTTCTTTTCTTAATATATAATTTTTGTTAGTAGATCTGAATTTTATTTAGTTGTTTCGTTTTATATCTAGTGTTTTTTCTGTTAAAAAAAACTCTTTGAGATAATTTGATAGGTTCGAAAAGAATGGTATTCCTCATAAATATTGATTGGCGAATTACACATTGTCTGGCGAGTCCTATACACATTGTCTGGTGAGTACGATACGCATTGTCTGGCGAGTCTTATACGAACATTATGGTGGTTGTAGCGATTTACACAACCAATTAAAGATTTGAAGATTGTCGCGTTTAAGACTGAAATTTTATTTACATTTTTACTTATTATTGTTATTGTATTGTTTATTGCAAAAGTGATGTATGCTTATTTGCAATGGAAATACCCTTGAGATCAGGACCGGTCCTGACATTTTTGAAATAACCCGTCCCGTAGACGTATTAAATAATATTATTTTATTTTCCGAGAGAGTGACGTGTCACAATTCGTAAAATGCGTAGAAGTTTTAGTCGAAAAATAAACCGAGTAGTAGCCGAGAAATATATTCGGGGCGTGTGTGTGCATGAGCATGAGCATGAGAAGATATTTTAGACTTTCTATAATTTCATTTCTACCTCAAAAGTTTCAATATTTAGATTTCTAGAATTCCTTGGAGGCTACTCTTAGAAACAAGCTTACTTAGTAAGCTTCTCATTTAACCAAGCACTTCTTCCTTAAATAAGCCAAATGAGAAGAAAGTGTATCATCTTTTCTTACACACACCATAGCCGACCCCCTCCCTCTCCCTACACTCAACAATTTTCTTCCATTTTTGCTTGGTTTGAAGCTTAGGATATTCCTCACTCACCTCTCACTTCAAGGTATAATATTTCAAGCTTTTTATCTATAAAAATCGTGGTCAAATCTGTGGACTTTTATAAAAATTGTAAAGATTGAATTTTTATCATCCTATATGAACATACATATATACTAGATGTTGTAAAAGGATATATAAACATGTTTTAAGATATTAGATGATAATGGATGATGATTTTTGAGATGTTTGACTTGGTCAACTTTATAAAGTTTGCATCTTTGATTAAATAAAGTTGGTATATGCCTATGGATGATTATAAAATTATGTTTAATGATGTTGGATGATGTTTTGGGTTGTTGATTTCGATTATGTTGTTTTTAAAAGATAAATACGAAACCTAGACCAAACGAGTCCAGAAAATTATGAAATTTTATTTTTTGCGTAGAGGTTCTAATCTCTAACATACGACAACAAGAATTTCTGGATTTGGATTTGTTTTGGATTTATTATGATTTTCGAAAGTTTAATAGTTGAAAAGTGTTTTAAATATAAAAGAAATATCAAACGATTGAGAAAATTTAAAATATTTTATAGAGACCTTAGCTGCTGTATTAGAAGTAGTTACACAGAAGATTGAGGTGTTCTAGATTTATTTACTATTTTTAATGATTTAGTGATTAAAACGGGATTTTAAATAGAAACGATGTATTGTTTAAGCTCTAAATTAAAAGTAGAATTTTTCCAGTAACTTTGAGAGTACAAGGAAGCTCTATGTCAAAGGTGATAATTTTTAAAAATGGTTTGCTATTTATTTGAATATTTGGATGTTAAATGACGTAGAAATGTGTTTAAATCTAGAAACGGAAGATTTTGGAGATTATAAAATAAAGGGACTACTTTTCTGTATTCCTTATGTTAAGAAAAGGTTAACTTTCTGATTTTATGAATTTTGAAGATGTTTTAGTATTTATTTTGAATTTCGAATAAAAAATGGGCTAGAAAAGCATTTTAAATGAGAGAAAATAGCAAATGGGTGAGAAATATATTTTGGGCAGCAAGTTTGACTTTCCTACTGATATTTTAAGTTACAAAAATTATTTGGATGATTGTAATGGTGTTTAAGTATTTGCTTGAAATTATTGTTAATTAAATGACCATAAATAGTTTTAAATTGGTAAAAAGAGAAATATTAGTCGAAAATCATCCATGGGCAGTATACTTATGATTTTTGGATATTTTTGAAGATAAAATAATTATATGAGAATTTACAAAATGATTTGAACAAGTGTTGGGCACATTCGAGGCCGAAGGGTATTTCAGTCATTTTACAAGTTAAGGGCATTTTTGTCATTTTACAAGTCGACACGATATCTATCCTTAAACATAATTTAATGCATTGGGGCATATTTTGGATACATGAGAGTGAGCCTAATGTGAGGAACCAACTTGAGAGTTTTAACGGTCGAAAACCGAGTCAAGGGCAAAATGGTCATTTCACCCGTGATAGATTATTAACACGGATTTACACTATCTAGGAGTTCCGGAAGGCCACGCAAGGAATATATAGGTGTACGCTAGTTGTTCTAGCATTAGGTGAGTACTTATCTCACGGTTGACTGTATGAGACATATTCTGTTTATGTGAATTGTTATATATATATGTCGTGGTATTATATGATGTGTAAATTGAGTTGATGGTCATGAGATAATGAGTTATTGAATTGATATAAAAATGAGTTGTTAAATGGATATAAAATGAGTAGTTGATTTGACATATAATGAATTGGTTGTTAAGATGATATATGACATGTCCAGTTGTTGAATTGAAATGTTGATTATTATGGTTGGTTGAGATATGTTGAGTTGATATACGATGCGCGTAGTAGTAACCCCAGTTTCCACTGGAGGGCGCTTATAATACATGTTGAGTAGATATCCGGAGCGCGTAGTAGTAAACCCCAGTTTCGGCTGGAGGGCGCTTATGATAAAACTTTTATGTCGACGGGCATAAGGGTCTCCCCTGCAGGACGAGTTGTTGTTGTAGAGATGGATTGTAGTATAACCCAGCTATATGACTGGATGATTACCATCTAAAAGGGTGGATCGTTGTTAAACCCATATATTGATGTGGATGATAGCCCCCTTAACCGGATTATTAAGTTGATATTACAGTTGATGAGTTGTTTCTATAAAGGTTGAGATGACATTTGATACGTTGAGTTGTGAAGATGGTATATATACATTGAGATGATATTATGTTGTTTATTTTAATTGACGTTTCTTATATTACTATGTGTACTTCGTTGTTCTTTTATATTAGTATGTTGTTAGATCACTGAAGGTAAGTTGTCCCTACCCACTTCTACATGTATATCTTTACTCATGGGCATAATGTGTGGTATACACCACCTGTGCGATACGTATTCACTAAGCTTTATAGCTTACCCCCCACTCCATTAGCTTTTATGCCAGTTTGACAGTTAAGCATAAGGAGTTCATCTTTGGAGTCTAGTAGCCGTAGATCGCTTAAGAGCTTAAAGGTGCGGCGAAGGTGGCTAAGAGTCCTCAGCAGTCATTCCGATTAATGTCTTCGGTGTCTTCAAGACTTATCAAATATTGTTGTCTTTTCAAAACTAACTTCCCCAGACTTGATTGTATTTTCTGATGTTATATTTTCATGTGATTGTTTGTTCACTACGATGGATATTCTTTCACTTATCAAAGAAAGTCATTTTTATGTTGTCATCCATCGATTGGTGACTCTGATGTTCATGTTGGTGACGATCACAACCTCGGGGGCGATCGACCCGGGGCGGGTCGTTACAATTTTCGGGACCCTGGACGAAAATTAAAATAGGGGTCGTTTTTCAATTTTCGCCCAGAACCCCAAAAATGGAAGGAACTGAGGCTTGTTAGTTTTTACGTAAGTACGTAACTCAAAGCCAGGCAAGAATCTCATGGTAGCACGAAGGGGAAACAGAATCGTATCTGTCGGTCCTGTTTTCGACTAATTTAGATGTGAATATAAATGTCGAAGTCCATTTCACCAATCCAATTATATTAATGAGAAAAAAGTGTGTTCTAACTATTGTGAAAATAATAATGGCTCTAATAATCATCCATTTTAACTATCTGTTAGTAGTTCATCACCTATGTTTCACAATTCACATTTCGTCAGTTCATCACCACATTTTATTAAGGACGTTTTTACTTTTTCACGTGATCATAATTTAAACACAATAAAAATCATACAAACCTTCCCTCGACACTCCCCAAACATCTCCAACACTTTATTATCGACTAGTCAAACTCTCCTTAACATATATAGAGGCCAATTTACCACATATAACATATATTTAGGTTTTGGTCTTTTTATATTCTCACTTCTCAACATGTCTTTACCGATGTCACTAAGATTGATGTGTAAACGTCCGCTCGATTTCTAATTCTCATGTTAAACAAACAATGATAATTGTATAATTTCTGCATTCAATCTTTCTTAAACAATAGTATATGATGAATTCAACAAACAATCAATCAAATAATCAATGAGACTTTTAATTGATGATAATAAATTTTTTAATGTTAATCAAATATTGGTGGTGATATCGTTTTTTTATGGAATGTTGGAGACGTTTGTGAAGAGGAGATTTGAATGTTTTTGAAGTGGTGGTGTTCATGGTGATGAAGGTGTGTGCGTGTGTGGGGGTGGGGGGGGGGGGGGTAGTAGGTTTTATGATTTTTTTAATCTTGTTTTAAAATTTGATCAAGTGAGAAGGCATTCCTTACATAATATAGTTAAGGTGTGATAACGGAATCATTGATGGAATGGGATCTTTTAAAATACAGGAGATCAATGCGACCAATGACGATTTAACTAATCAAGTTGATAACGTGGAATGGGCAAATGGCACTGGATATCACTAACGTTTGATTTATTTACCACATTTATCACTAACGTTCACTTTCGTGCCAAAGACATCACTCATGTTCCAATATTGCTCAATCCGTCTACTTTTCGCCAATTTTGCTGAAATCGCATTTTTAAGCACAAAATTTAGAAGGGCAATTTAGTCATAACACTTAAAATTATTAGTAATTACTTCTAGATATTACATTTCCCCCTTAATTGGCCGTCAATTGAAGCTTTTGATAAACAGAACATGTTCAATTTTTGAAAAGCCCCAAAATTTAACAAGTACAATCTTAAAAAGATGCATTTTTGAAAAGAAACAGGTATAATTTTAAGTGTCGTGACTAAATTGCCCTTCTAACTTTTGTGCTTAAAAATGCAATTTCAACAAAATTGGCGAAAAGTAGACGGATTGAGTAATATTGGAACATGAGTGATGTCTTTGGCACGAAAGTGAACGTCAGTGATAAATGTGGTAAATAAATCAAACGTTAGTGATATCTGGTGCCATTTGCCCTAATTTATATGTTTTATACTCCAATTTATCTAATTATAAATATCCTTTTGAAGCACAAAAACTTTGAAATATCCTTCGTTCATAATCACAACTTCTATGAATAAATAATTGTTACGAAAATTGATTGATCGGAATGTGTAAGTGAACAAGTTAACCTCCACAAAAACTCAACTCTCATATTCATTCATATGTTATATGTATAGTCTTCTAACCATCTTCCTCAAAAATGTAAACCATATTGCTTCTAATTAAAATGCACATTTTATAAACTTCTTATCGATGTATCATCTAACATGTTAGTGATTTGGATGACTAGTCTAAATATTAAATTACATTTACTATGCAGATAGATGCACCATCCAACAAACAAGGTCGTGGTGATAACTCATATGAGTTCAGCCACATTCGCTGGCATCTCTTGGATTCGAGTATTGTAAAATTTCTCGATATCTTTCAAAGTTTTCATTTCACCGCTTTTGACAAAATTTATAGCAGCACCCTGCATTGCAATAAGAAAATACTATCATCTCGCTGAAGAACATGCCATGATTTAAGATGTAAGATCAAATCATCGAGTTGAAAAACATCAAATATCATATTAATTTGTTAAGGTGATACGACTGATATATGAGGCAAAACTATGGACACGTACTAAACATAAATCAAGCAAAAGCAACATAACAAAGTTAGTGGGCAGACAAAAATATACCTTTCTTCCAAAGCGACCAGATCGACCAATGCGATGAATGTAGAGCTCTCGAGTGATCGGAAGGTCATAGTTGATCACAAGTGAAACCTATTAAAGTGAATCATAAGTAGTTAATGTTAGTTTACTTCTATGATATGTTCTCACCCAACTACTTGACCAAAAATTGGATTGAAGAACTCAGACTAAAAATAAAAAAATGAAACGTTGACACAAAAAAGGAGTTTCCAAAATTAAAGATGTCCGACTTAAAAAGTGAAGAGGCAGTTAAAACTTGAAAGTAGTTATGTAAGCAGCGGAAACTTGCCTGTTGAACATCCAGTCCTCTTGACCAAATATCGGTTGTGATAAGAACTCGAGTTTGACCAGAACGAAATTCTGTCATGACTGCATCTCGCTCCTTCTGAGGCATATCTCCATGCATTGATGATACTGGAAATTCGTTCTCACGCATTCTTTTTGTTAGCTTATTAACCTACAACAGTGTACCATACATAAATATGGTCATTTGTCAGTTTGTCCTAGATCCCACATTAGTAAGAACAGAGGTACAAAAAGATGAAATCAAATAAAGGCTTCCAAAAATGAATAGAACCGGCTTCCTCAAACATAATACAACCACATTGAAACAAACACTCGTCGATTTTCTCCCTTCGGTTACCTTTTCCTTAGTATTGCAAAAGATGACGGCCTGGATTATTATAAGCATATCATAGATATCTATGAGAGTATCAAACTTCCACTCTTCTCTCTCCACTGCAATATAGAATTGTTTGATGACCTGCAAAAAACACTATTAGTATCACAACTCAGATTCCCTCTATTTGAAACCGAGTGGTTTTTACACTAACCTCTAGTGTCAACTCATCAGGTTTTGCAAGGATCCTTATAGGATCTACCATAAACTTGCTTGTTATCTCCAAAATCTCATTAGGCATTGTGGCAGAAATTAGAACAATCTGAAAAGAAAATAAATCTGTGTTTTATCTGTCTGAAGCAAGAGAAGACAACTGAAGACGTCAACAAATGACAATGGGCAGAGCTGAAGACCCATTACATGAGCAATATTACTAGACCATAAGCTGATGACCAAGAGCATAATAAGGTACAAGAATCATCTAGGTTTAAAGTCCAAACTGAATTGTTAGAGATAGAAGGATTACCTGTACCTCCGGTGGGGAATATCTGTAAATATCGTAAATCTGATCCTTGAACCCACGGCTCAGAATTTCATCAGCCTCATCCTATTAGATTTTTAAGAAATGGTGTTAGAAATAGATGAATAAGCAATAAGTTACTAAATATTAACAAAGTTTTCTATGTAACTTCACCAGAATAAGTATTTTAACAGATTTAGTTTGCAGAGTTCTTCTTTTGACCATATCCCACACTCTCCCTGGAGTTCCAGACACTACGTGAACTCCACGTTCTAGTTTGCGGATATCCTCGCCCAAACTTTTTCCTCCAATACATGCATGTGCTTTTACATTGATGTAGCAACCAATATCCGATATCGCATTTTCTGTTTGTGCTGCAAGCTCCCTTGTTGGCGACAATATAAGAGCTTGTACTCTAAAACAAGTTCACAATTCGAAAACAAAAACAAAAATCAGTATGAGAGGAAAAAACCTCGAGCGGATCCAAATTGATAAGCTTATAGCTACAACTCACACCAAAAACAAATTACTGGTATAATCTTAAACATCATATCATAAACTAACTTGAATTAATTTGTAGACTTATTTGTTTAATTTGAAGTGATTCTTCTGTTTGCTCTTTATATTTGTGCCTAAAATGACCAAACTTCTATTACCATATCTCGCGAGCTCCATCTCCACAAATAGATACTAAGAATGTAATTATTAAAACATTTAGACGTATCAAACCTAGTGAGATCTATCTCTACAAGAAAAGAAAAGAAAATCTAAACACGCGTGCATAGAGCATAGTTTTTTATATTGCCCGTGTAAAATCGAATATACTGTCTAGTTAGCTTTTGACTTGTCAAATTACCAAACTTTGCTTCCTCAAGCTATCTATTGCTCTAATTTTCACTAACTATTATACAACCTATATATAAACATTTAAGAAGACAAAAATCGAATTCAAAGCTAGTAACAAAATTTGTTTACTACATTTAAACAAACTAAATACAAAATCTAAAACCAGTATGATTCTACTACCAATATAGCGACTGATTAGTTAGTTTTTGTAGTATATTACTGTCCTAATACAAATGAATTATTTACAGTATTAACTGACAGCATTCAAAAAAGAGGACAAAACTCATCAGTTCAAAGGACCTAAAAAAACCCAAAATTTCAGAAGTGATCAAATAAAATAGACCCGTCAACAAAACAACATCAGAAAGTGTATAACAAACCAAATCACTGAAACTTTTCAGAGTGAAAGTTTTGTTCTCGAATCAAAACAAAGAATTACTACTGATAAAATTTGATCAAGTGGCATAACCATTCATTACAAGTCCCCCATTATATGTTACGCTTTAAGAGACACTCTTGATTACGCTTAAGATTGTAACATTGGTATTTATCCTCAAAAAATTGTCAATTATAACAAGTAAAATAAACGAAATCAAGCTGAATACATTGTCTGCAATAAATCCAATAATATTACAAAAATATCAAAATTGGACAACGATAAATCAATTCGATAAACAATAAAATTGAAAAAAACATACTGAGACGATTGGGTGTCGACGATTTGGCAAACGGTGAGGGCAATCATGGAGCTCTTTCCAGTACCGGACTGCGCTTGAGCAATGACATCGCGGCCCTTGATAATCGGAACAATAGCTCGTTGCTGAATAGACGAGGGTTTCTCGTAGCCGTGGTTGTAGATACCTCTCAAGACATTGTCTTTCATCCCCATATCATCGAAGCTCATCACCGCCTCCACGCCTTTTGTGGTGGTGAACTCTAACGATTCGTCGCCTTTCGAGTCGCCTTTCGAATCGCCTTTCGAGCTCTGCCGGAGCTTGCCCTGTTTTCCTTTTGCCATGGCAACTAGTGAAGAAGCTTTGTTTTGCTGCGATTCTTAAACAACTCAAAGGCTTCAAACTGTTAAGACTGCCATTTTATTTGAGCTCTCACTGAGAAGGTTTATAGTCGTTTATTGGACGGGCTTTTATACTGCGCTAGATGGGTCGACTCGATGGACTTGTTTACAATAAAGATGAAAACAATTGAGATGGCTTGTTAATGTTTTTGGAGAATGGAGATTAGATGGTTATTTACTCGTATTGTGTATATTTTACTGATAAATTTTTAGTTCGAGATAAAATATTCGATAAATTAAAATTTGTGTCAAAATAAATCAGGGGCCTTGTTCCCGAGGAGGAAGGTCCCCGGGGGGTGACTCATCTCATGGTAGATCTATGGGGGCCATGTTCCATCAGTCTCCATGATCCGTGCTTCGATGGTACCAAGATTACGAAATCGATTGCAGTCACTCCGCTTAAATAGTAAAAGCTCAAGATGATGCACAAAAATAGCAAAAGTCGGTTAACATTACCTTAGTATGAGATCTGTTGCAAAGTACTTACAATAAGACCAAAAAGATATATGCTCTTAGAAATTAGAATGCTTACACAGTTACACTTGTCTGGTAAGGATTATCTAAGATAACATTACAAATTGGGGTTTGTGATCAGCCCAATTAAGAAACATATGGATCAATGAATTAGCCTCATCATGATGTAATCTACCTACATACTGTATATTTTCTTTTCAGAACCTATTCATCTTATGCTTAGTTATGAGAAAAAAAATATAATTGAATTTTCATGAATATTTGTACAATAATTATTCACTAATAATATCAAATATATTTTCTTGTATTTTTTTGAAAATTGGGTTACAAATATGTTATATTTTTACTCTGCATATTAAATTTAAGTTTTGTTAAGTTGAAATAGTTAGTATAACATAGAATTATCATATTTATTAATCAATCACAAATCATATAGTATTATAAATAGAGATAACAAATTCGCACAAGAATTGAACTGTGCACCAACATCTAATTAGATTAATCATTAATGTGAGATCACATATACAACTTGTTTCATGTTACATAATTCACAACTTTTTATGTGCAAGTGTATATAAATTGTTAAGTTAATTGAAGGGTTAATGGCACCAAAGATCACTGAACTTTGCTAAATTTTCCACTTCGATCACCCTTGTTTCAAAGTGCTTGTTTTCGATCACTCAACTTCATTTTTTAGGTAAAATTTGGTCACTGGGCCGTTTTGAAAGATTTTGGGTGCATTTCGTAAGTTTTTAGTGAGGGTAATTTTGTCCGTTCATATTTATAGACACTTAATCCTCGTTTTTTATAACTTTCTTTTTTCAATTTTTGTTTAGAAACTTTTTTAATTTTTTTAAAACAATGGACAAAAAACATAAAAAAAATTAAAACAAATTTTTCTAAAAAACTATTTAAAAACAAATTTTAAAAAAATTGTGCATAGTGTCTTTTCTCTTATTAAAAAAATTATAAAAAAAAGTTTCAAATTTTTTTTTAAAAAGAAATTTTAAAAATTTTAAAAAAAGTTAAAAAAAAAACTTACAAAATGACGAAGCAGTGGATGGGGCAGAGGTGAAAGTTAGATTGGGGTGGGAATAGATGTGAATAGACTAATTTATCCTTGTAAAAAACTTATAAAATGACCCAAAATCTTTCAAAACGGCCCAGTGACAAAATTTTACCGAAAAAATGAAGTTGAGTGATCGAAAACACTCACTTTGAAACAAGGGTGATCGAAGTGAAAAATTTAGGAAAGTTCAGTGATCTTTGGTGCCATTAACCCTTAATTGCATAATCTAGAAAAAGTACTCTCCCTAACAATTCTACCTCCGAAACTCACATCATCACTAATTATAACAGAAAAAGTGGATGATAAATTATTTTCAATAAAAAATAAATTTTCATTCCAAAAAATTACATGGGGTATATATAATATATATTTTTTAAATTTGTCACTTATTAAGATACCAATAGAAATAATCCCATCTATGACATCCAACAATTCAATAATCGAGATTAATTAACTTGCAAGTTGCAACAATGAGAAAAAAAAAGACACAATTTTGTTCTCTAGTTAGATCCAGAATTGAGAAACCAAGCAACATGGAGCATAAACCGGGTCTAATGTACTATTTTTATTTACGAACCCACTGTGGGTCGGCGCCGGCCTAATTACTTTCCTTAGATATTAATATATACTTTAAAACCCTAATGGTACTACTCTTTCATTAATGTTTGCCTGAATTAATAATTAATCAACCCATGGTATTCTCTAGTGCTCCAAACGCGTGGTACTACATATCGAGTCACGTCCCAAACGTATCGCCCTCATATCGCTCGATAAGAATATAAGCGGGTGTCAAGTCTGATTTTTTTAACCGGACGATGAGCGGGTGTCGGATTACCCCCAAATTTTTATTTAAAATTCTATATTGAGTGTTCTCTCCAACAATATTTAATTGTTGAAATGAAAATTTGAAAACTCTTTCCAATATCAATTTTATATTAGTCATTATATTGAAATTAATTATAGTTAAGGTATAAAATATATTATACATAGAAATAAAGACAAACGAACTGGTGGTAATCGAGTGGACCGACTTGCCCAACAATCTATCGAGTAAAAAAATTTTAATCGAGTACCACTCGATAAGAATGAGAGCGGGCAACGAACCTGATCGAATATCAAACGATTCATAATTGCCCGATCCGTTACGAGCACTAGTATTCTCCCTCGTTTAGGGCACGATGTAACATTTCCAAAATCCATTTAATTATACATACTATAAGACCCCTTAACGTTATAAAGTCAATCATTTAGTTAATATAAATTAATCAAAAAATGAACCACATACCAAGTTATTTATTCCTAGTTGACTTTCTAGCTGCCTCCATTTTCTATATAAAGGGATAACCATCTTCTTCCATTTCCAATTCATTCTTCTAACAATATATCATCACTACTATATACACACCTCTCATCATTTCCACATTATTTTTTTGATATCTCAAAATGATTTGTCTTCTATACACACAATCTCGTCTAAGCACCATTACAATCATTTTGTATACTTGTGTTTGGATCCCATATATTCAAATAAAACAAGCCATTTTCAAGATGCTTCTTGGCTTCATTATCTTTTGCTCCCCCTCGTCGTCGTCTAATCATCATGATGAACAAGGAAAAGGGCACTCTCAAGAATCATCCATGGTTGATGTCAATCTCCCCGCGTTCCGATTCGAGGATTTGATGATGACTTCTCCTATAGTGGTTAATGAAGGAGAAAGCAAAGTCTATGGAGTTGGTGAAGAACCATGTTGTTCAATTTGTTTGGCAGATTTCAAGAAAGAAGATGTGGTTAGCCATTTGCCTAGATGCAAGCACGTTTTTCACTTAGATTGCATTGAGAGATGGATTGATCGAAACCAATTCACTTGCCCTCTTTGTAGGTCTTCTCTCTTGCATGCATGCCACTAAACTACAAACATTGAGCTAATTAATTAGCAAGTGGATCATTAATTTAGGAATCTTGATTTTTTGGACATATATACTTCAAAAAATATGTTTGTCGCTTGTGGGGAGACTTATTATCCAACAGTGAACAACTTTCTATGTTTTCTTCACTACTAGTATTAGAAGCATTCGTTTGTAACGGGACACCCACAACAGCTATTCGTTGAATATGTGTTTGATGGGCAGATCTCGAGTTAAGATATTATTAGAAGCATTCCTGACTCTATGTACCAAGAGATACGAGAATGAATACAACGTTTTTTCTTTCTTTGATTTAATGTAATTTTAGCCACTTAAATAGAATCTTTCGAATTTGACAAATTAAGCATCGGTTATCTTTTTTTGACTTGTTTTCCCGTTCTGTTTATTTATTGATATTAATAATGGTATTTAATTCATTGACTTGTTCAAAATTATTGATTGACCTATATGCTCAATTATTATACACAATTCATTATGATCTATTTTATTTGAGGCGAAATTAAAAATGAAAAAACTAAAGTACATCGTGTTTATTGCATATATTAATATATAATTGAGTGACATCAATTTAATTAATACTCCGATTTTATTCTAGATACCGCCTATTATCCTCCTAAATAGGGAGATTTATTGAACATTTGCAACAGTTTAGTTAAAAAAACTTCCTGGAATCAATTTTTGATACTAATTTATGAAATTTAGGTATCATGTTTTAGTTTTTCCACAAATTCAGATATTTAAGGAAATTTTGATTTAGAGATTAAAAAAAAAAACCTGATACTTGACATTTTTTTTTTGCTTTTTTCCATCTTATATTCTAAATATGAAATAGGGTAGTGTTTTGAGACATCTGTTGTGAATGCTCTAATTTACTCTTAACAAATATTCCCTCCAGTCCAAAATAATTGTATTTGAAGGTATTTTAATAAAACTCAATATAATTATCATTTTATACAAATTAAAACATAATTGATCATTTCTTTCCTTTTAGGTACACTCATTATTAACCCTCACGAAATAAGATAGTCTTGAATGTTAGAGTGTTAAGTTAATGATATGAGCGTATAAAAGTAAGTGTGTGATGTTATTAATAACTTTTTATTTTGTATACAAAACCTTCAAATATATTTATTTTGAGTTGAAAAGAGTATGGAATAATATTGGAAACGTAGTGATATGCTTCTAATGTTAAATTGATCGCAAATGGATATGGAATTTGAGAACGCTTCATAAATAATTAGATCTCCATAATTATTGTATTAATTTTCAAAAAAGTTTCAATTATCAACACTCCCCTCACGTGTAACCCAATCGTCGGCGGAATTTTCCTCGCCGGTATTAATTGTCGGAACAATATCGGCGGGGTTACACATACATGTACAATAACTCGGCTTATCTCATGATACCATGTTAATAGTCTATGGGGTTCCACTCTAAAATTAATTGGCAATAGAGAGAAGCCCATGGTCTTATATATTGATCCAAGAGAACACCGACTTTCAATGTGGAATATGCATCTTAAGAGCAATTTAAGTGTTTCCACTTACACGACACCTTATATCATTGCGTTTTTTATATCGTCCAAGCAATGATATTAATGTGAATATAATATCAATATAATTTCTATTTTCTTTTTTCTTTTTTCCACTATTTTCAATGATTCATTACACATATATATTATATTCCATATAATATGAATATAATGTGAGAGCATAAAAAATTGTTGAATTTTGCAAGTCAACATGTGTGATAGTGATTGGCAAAAAACGTTCGGCTCTTGGCATAGTTGAGCGCCTTATTAGAAGCATTTATATTACATGAAGAGGCATATCAGTAATTAAACAATTCGTTGACAATTATTTTTGTTGATCATGCTTCTATATATAACTCCATATAAATATATAATATCATTTTTTATATACTTCGTGGCATGTACTTACGTGCTACTTATAACTAATATTTTCTTCGGTCTTTCGTAAAATTCAACGTTGACAAAAAATTAAAAAAAGATATTCAGAGAACATCAAATTATTTCATATTTTTATAATAGACTTACATAATAATTGATAGAAATGAAAAATTCTAACATCTTTTTCAAGTATTTGTATATAAGAGGTAAATTAAGCTCGTTCAGGTGAATGTTTTGGTAGATCGAATATCTGAGCTTGCTTGTGATCAGTTTATTATGAGTCTGATTTATGGTACCAAGATTCTTAATCACATGCAAGTTACATGTGGCTTAGCTTATCTATCATGGTTTATCTTATTGACAAAATTAATATGCTATTAAATCAACTCAAATTATTCTGTGATATGCTCATTTAAGATGCGTTTGGCTAGCCCATCGTCCAACAGAGGAGGTAATTCGGAATGTGCCTCTAGCGGCTCGGTACTTCACCTCAAGAGTGTCCAGAGAGGCTGGGTAACCACCCATAAGCAGATCCTCCCTTGAACAAAATGCAGAGTTACTCATGCACCTGCCGTGGATCAAACCCATACACTTGTGGAGAAGCACACTCTTATAGTGAAACCCCTTACCATTTGAGCTATGCCCCGTGAGCCAAAGAAAACCATAATAATTTTGTTATTATTGGGACTAAATGATAATAATGCTATATTGATAAATAAATTATAACATGACAATATTATCGTAGACTATTCAGCAACTTCATCTATATATATAATGCATCATACTTTAAAAGATTACATGGTAACTACCTCAATGTATAGAGTACAACTTTACAAATGAGCTAGGTACATGAAAATGTGGTAATTTTCCATCAAATAATGAAAAGATCTCACTATAACTAGTGTAATATATTTTTGTCCCTTTGTTCTTCACATTATTTGTTTAAAATTGGTCACTTGGACACTACTCATTGCATTAAATGAAATAAGATGGACCCATTAATTAGTTGTGGAGTATCTTAATTTTCATATTACACACATGTACGTATGATTTGCCCATAAATACACCGTTTTAGTATATCAAATCTGGTGCCCATCTGGATATTTTTGCATACAGTATCGATCATTACTTGATTTTGTGGTCTCAATTATGTTAAAGGTGAGGCGCATTAGAAATTTCGCATCACGATTTGCAAATTTCAAACCTTTATTTGTTCTACTTAAATTATGATTTGATGGTTTTGAATAGACTTATTAATTGTCAATTTGATTTTACTTTATGTTTTTTTGTTAAATGATAATATACTTAAGGTAAATCCTATACTAGATAGAGAAGGGGAAATTTATGCTAACAACGGGGCAGAGACAATTGTTTTATTAGGATGCAATGCCAGGATTCAGACCCAAGACCTCCAATGAGGAGGCTGAGTCGATAACCACTAGGTCAAGACCACGAATTATTAAAATTTCATACTCATATAATAAGATACTACTTTAGTACAAGATTGTCATGTTATTGTGGCACAATTGTAGCAATATAATCTCATAAAGTAATAAATGTTACAATATTGAACATGAAACATTTATTATTTTTATGGACTATATATATAGAGGTAATTGCTGAAATGGTCCCAGTAAGTGGGTGTCTGTTGCACTTTGGTCCCTGTAAATGGGACCGATGCGCAAATAGTCCCTGATAGTGTGTAACGGGTGCGGAAATGGTCCCTATTTTAACGGATCCGTTAGTTTTTAACGTTTTTGATATTTTTAGGTTCATTTTTGGGGCGATTTCATAATTTTGAAGAGTTTTGGGCATTCTGGGTTGTCTTGTAGTTCGAAACTTCAAACGGCCATAACTTTGCGCTCGGGTGTCCGATTGAGATGAATTTTATATCGATTTCATGTATTTTTTCGAGACAAATCCAATGGCAGATAAGCAAAGGTGGTCTGGGTCATTTTTTGCCCTCAATAACCCTTTTTATGGCTTAAATGACATTTTTATGATTAAATTTTTTAAATGTTTAAAAGATTTTATGATTCCCATCTAATAACATTGTTTTTTCAAGTACTATGATATTACTTTAGAAGCTTACTTGATCACAATTAAGCATACAAAAAGTTGGTAGGATAAAAGTAAGGTTAAAATAGATACCATTCTACAAAATCTTGTCATAATTGCTTAACAACAAGTCCCTTTAGTTAAGCAACGGTGATTTCGAAATCTCTATGCTTACTTTTATCTTTTTATCATCCCTTTCTAAAGTATTTTAACTAAAAATATTATGTTTTTTCTCTTGACGCTTACTTCTTAGATCCTATTGTAAAAAAATCAATGTTGTTGGATGAAACTCATAAATTTTTTAAAGATTTTAAAAAAAGTAGTGTGAATCATAAAAATATCATTTTAAGCCATAAAAGGGTTTTTGGTGCTTACTTCTTAGATCCTATTGTAGAAAGGGATTTGTTTTTTGCTTTAGTTAAGCAATTATGACAAGTTTTTGTGGAATGATACCTATTTTAACCTTACTTATATCCTACCAACCTTTTGTACGCGTAATTATGATAAAGTAAGCTTCTAAAGTAATATCATAGTACTTTAAAAAAAATAATGTTATTGGATGGGAATCATAAAATCTTTTGAAGATTTAAAAAATGTAGTGTGAATCATAAAAATATCATTTTAAGCCATAAAAAGGGTTTTTGAGGGCAAAAAATGACCCTGACCACCTTTGGTTGTCTACCATTAAATTCGTCTCGTAAAAATACATGAAATCGGTACAAAATTCATCACAATCGGACACCCGAGCGCAAAGTTATAGCCGTTTGAAGTTTCAAACTAGAACACGACCCAGGATGCCCAAAACTCTTCAAAATCATGAAATCACCCCAGAATGACCTTAAAAATATCAAAAACGTTAAAAACTAACGGATCTGTTAAAATAGGGACCATTTCCGCACCAGTTACACACTATCAGGGACCATTTGCGCAGCGGTCCCACTTACAGGGACCAAAATGCAACGGACACCTACTTACTGGGACCATTTCATCAATTACCTCTATATATATATAACACTTATGTAATTTTTGAGACTAATTTCTAATAATGTATATATATATATAACATTTAATATAGAGTAAAGTGCATTTTTTGAATATGCGTAACACAAGTTTTTTAATTTTGGTTCACTTTGATTTACATGCATACTTTAGAGTACAATGTTCCCTAATAACTATCTTTAGTCACTTTTAACAATTGGAGTAAAATACTCCCTCCGTCCCTAAAAGATTGTCATATTTTGACTTTTGTGGTCAATTACAATAAAATTTGATCATGAATTCTCATTAAACGATAAGAAATAATATAGTCTTGTGGGACCTCGTTAGATTCGTCTCAATACATATTTTTGAAATATCAACTTATTATAATTTTTTCGCATGTAGAATAAGAGATATTTATGTTTTAAATCGTGTTTTATTGACCACCAAAAGTCAAATGTGACAATCATTTAGGGATGGAGGTAGTATAAGAAATGATCAATCACATATACCTTATTAAGTTCTCTTTGATATACATATATACTTTGGAGTAAAATGTGCGTTAACAACCATTTTAATCACTTTTAACATTTGGAGTAAAATGTGCTTTGGAATGTACATTAAAAAAACATACACCGTACCCAGCCGTAACGTCCGCCGGTGATTTATAGAATTGATGGAAATTTCTGCAGATAGGGGGATGTGGGGGCAACAATAGACTTTCTTATTATGAAAAGTGTTAGATTAGTTAATATGCTCGTTTGAATTAATCAATTAAGATAATGTAAATAGAAGTTGGAGCCTGTTCGTTACTCGATTCGGGAAACTTGGATCAATGATACTCGAGTAATATTTTTTGCTCGATAATTTATCGGGTAAATCCGGGTCTGCTCGGTTATCCGCTCGTTTCTTTTTTGTATTATATATTTATATGTCATATATGTTATACTTAACCATATCGATTTTAAATGAACAATATAATATAAAGGTATTGAAAAGAATTTTCAGATCAGTATCTTCAACAATGAAGAAAACCGTAAAATAAAATTTTTAAATAGAAATTTGGGGGTAACCCGGAACCCGCTCGGCCCGACTAAAAAAACCCCGGCTTGATACCTGCTCGTGTCTATATCGAGCGATACGAGGGTAATATGTTTGCTACTTGATCCGGTAAAACTAAAACCCGTTACCCGCTCGAGCTCGGCTCGTTAACAGCACTACCTATGATAAAAGATAGAAATTACATTGTAAAATAAATTAAATGAGAACCTAAGCTCCAAATAAACAGTTGTGTTTTTCGAAAGAACTTTAGCCTTTTAATATGATTCAAATTCATTACCGATCAGACCGAGTTAAGTGAACCAATTTTAATAGGATTCACTATTAAACCCTCGGTAATAGAATCTCTATAATCGTTAAAAGAAAGCAATCATAATTTACACATACATTAATAAGCTTTAAACTACTAAAACTAGTACCATGGTATTGGCCAATTGGATGACAACTAACATTCCGGTTTTAGTATTTTTTTTCTCTGTTTTTCTAAATTAACGATGATGTGAGTTTCGAACTAAGACCTTCTGGTCACTACTAACAAGAGCTTTTCCACTAGACTATTCAATAAACTCAATTTTAATATTAAGTATTAGGTAATCTACTTGTTAAGCTACATTGTTATAATTTCATTGAGGTAATTTATTATAAGTACTAAACGAATGTGTAGTTATAACTTATTATAAATGTTAAAAAACCATCCTGTCATGTATACAAAGGTGAATATATTTATGGGAATCGCTTCTTAGATTATCACTGACGTTTGAAGAAAAAATTAATTCGTTTACTCGTGTTCCAAACCGATCAAATAATATTAATACCATTAATGTTCAGTTAACAGTGCATATTATATATAAGTTTCGAAGTACTAAACTTACCATGGTATGGGCCAACGGGATTACAATTAACATTCTGGTTTTGGTATTGAATATTGAGTAATCCACATGTTAAGCTACATTGTTATCATTGTTCGTTAATCAGGTATTTTATTATAAGCACTAAACAAATGTGTAGTTATAACTTATAAATGATTCAACCATCCTATCATATAGGAAGGTGAATATTCTTATACAAGTGGAGATAATTATAGTTGGCATGATACAATAATTGAGTGTTGAATTTGGGATTCGATTTGAATAGGTTAAGGATGAGGTAATGTGGCACATGGAAGAGTATGCGAAACGAGTCGAGTTCGAGTTAGAATCTTTTAATTCGAGTTGATAATTATTCTAGTCGACCCAAGCCTCGCTTTTACCATGCTGAAGGAGAGATTGTTGCTGTTGAAGAAAATGAAGAACAAAACAGAGTAAAGAATAAAAGAGAGAAGAAAGAGTGAAGAAATAAAAAAATATGGATGAGAGAATAATTCACAAAAAAGGTTATGTGTATAAATTAAAGTAATACCCAAACTGTCCCTAACAAATGCTGATCACTAAATTAAAATTAAGATAAAAATTAATTTATCAATAGTTGAAATGCTTTTGATACTCGATACCAAAAAATATATTTGATACCCCAATTCCGAACTCCTACAGAATTGATCCATGAGCTGACTCTCCTAGTCAATGATTTGTGCAAGCTCCAGATTCAAGTTCAGTTGAATTATAAATAAAATCTAATTTACTAAATATATAATAGTAAAATTAAGCGCTACTTGTTAAAAAGAAAAAATAAGAAAATAATTTTAATTACAAGTATATTATATATTCAATATAACATTAAAAAACTGTAAATTGCTTAACATACAAACTTGGTGTATTTAATGTATTCAATCTTGTACATCAAGCATACAAACTCGGTGTATCCGTAATAAGACAAGCTAAAATAAGACGAGTTTTCAAAACAGAGTATAAAAGAAATATATGGACTTCTTAAATTGATAATATTAGGTAAAAAGTTATTAGTACACACAATAATATACCTTAATAACGAGTTGGTTGAAAAGATTGGCTCACAGCCCCGGTTACTATATATCGAGTCATGCTCGAGCGTCCTGCTCCCTGCATTTAACCAAGCGAGCCGTTTGGTATAGATCGAGGCACCTAATAACACATTTGTCGATTATCAAAAAATAATCACACATTTGTCATGTTGTGATCAAGGGGGAGTTAACTTGTGCTTTAAGTTGATTAACTTTTTAATGCAAATACCAGCAAGTGACATTGCAACTTGTACTATATTTATGCCTCGTTTTGCCATTTTTTAATGACTAGTTAATGTTGGTTTAAAAAATTACCATAATCATCAACTCTTATTGTCCACAATATTTTGTCCATGTTTATACCATAAATAGGATTTTGTATTGGATAAGTAGATTTGGGCTGATAAGTAGATTTGGGCTGATAAAAATTACGTAAAATATAACATACGAACACGACTCACTCACTACTGCAGTCTGCAGCAGTGTACTACAACTTATATATGACAATCTCAAATGAATTCGTTAGCAAAATGAATGGTCGGTAAAACTAAGGCATAAGAGGATAGAACAATGAACTAAATTCAGAGTAGTAATAACGAAATGCAATGGTTGCACTTTCACTGATGCCCAAACACATCAAGATTAACCATTATTTAACTATGACTTCAGCCTCGTTCGATAATCGTGGAAATTTTGTTACTTGTTTGAGAATCTCGAATGCATCGCACAAAAACGTCATGAAGCATCCGTCATCATCCTTGAGCTGAATCAGGAATTTCTTGAGAGCTGATGATTTGGCTAACAATAGCCTAGTCAATTCCAATTCTTGCTTTGTCCCAATAAACCTATCCAGTTTTACTTCTTTAAGTTCACTAAGCCATATATCTGAAAAATCTACCTCTTCCATGTCTGTGTTGAAATCACCCGAATCTTCGACAAACTATGAGAGGTGAAAACCGAATAGTTATTCCAAATAAAGGACATCCAATTCATTGAAATAGATATTAAATTGTACAATGAAAAATCAACGTAACTGATCGAATATGATAACCTATCCGACTAATATGTCTCCGATACTAACCTTAATTTTGATGAACTTCAAGTTGGGAGAGCTCCTCAGTAGCCAAAAGGTAAATAAAAACTCCTCCATTTCAGTGAACCTTAAATTAGAAAGCTTAAGATCCTTAAGGTAGATCAGCCTAGTTGGAAGGTCATCCTGGTGGACCGTGTATACGAAATTCTGCAAGATGCAGAGGGTAATAAAATTACCAATGCTCTCATTACCACGACCGTATGTTTCACAGCTTGAGGCCGTGGAAATATGTTTCCTCGTATAAGATACATAACTCACTTAATGATTGAACTGAATAAGCTGAAAATAAGATTACCTCGAAAACGTAATTGTTGAGCTCCAAGGACTCAAGAGAGACCAAAGGATGAAAAAATTGTTCTATTCTGCAATCAACATAGTCACTTGGTTTAATTGAAACTGAAGCAAGAACAGGTACCCTTTTGAAGATAATGCATTCGGCTGTCCCTCGGAAAGTGAAAGTTCTTAGACTCGGAGCATCAATGTAAATTTGCGTACGACCAGAGATTAAAAGCACCAAATGAACAAGTAATGGGGAGCCCGAGATTAGACTTGAAAGAGTTTGAGAATCGACGATTACTTCAACCAGCTCCAGGGTGACGAGCCTACCAAATCCATTGAAAGCAGAAGACCTCAAAATCCAACAGGACCTTAGTCTCAAATGCCTTAATTTTTGGCATGAAAAGAATGAATATGGCAAGAAGTAGCCATCTCTCCACATCTCAAGTGTAAAATCTTCAAGATTGCAACGTGCAAGAAGAACAATCAGATTATCAATTTCTGGACAACTTTCAAGCTCTGGGTTTGAGAGTGTAAATTTGGTTATGTTTCCATCGCGATGGGTCAGAATCTGATACATAATTTTCATAAGCGTATATCCAGTTGAATGTTCTTGAGCCACATTCTCCCAGAAAGGTTGGTCGAACACAAACTGTGGAAGTCTAGCCCATACATGCCTCCATCTTCTGGATAAAACACTCGTCCTCACAGCATCACGCGTCGGTAAACACATCAAGATGGTTTGTGCCACATTTTGTGGAATATTACTTATCCTATCAAGAGGTAGTATTGATTCAACATTATCCCACTTTTCATGTTTCGGTTCTCCTTTAGACTCACTTTTCATTGGATGCATTCTCTGTAATGAAGAACAAGCAGCTGTTAAAATTCCAGATTTGGGAGTTCGGCATTGTGCTCATATACTCATCATTTGACGCTTCGTTTTCCGATAATGTGCATTCCAAAATTCAGCTGGGCAACGTTTGGCCATACTTATTACTCTTAAATCGAAATTAATTTTTTTAATTCTACTTATTATTTTCACAAATATACTTAAAAATTGATTTAAAACAATTTATAACATTAACTAAGTATAATAGGAGTATAACATAAAGTAGTATGTAAAATATAAAAAAAGCATACATGAATGTAAGGCTGTAATCGAGCTAAATCAAGCCAAACAGTTGAAGGTTTGAGTATTGATTGTATTTTAACATGAGGTTTGATTTGGCCACATATTTAAAAATATAGTTTGGCTTGAGGTTTGAGAGGTCGAATCGAACTTTGAGTCAAGCCTTTTCGAGCCAAATACGTTAAGCATTTTCGGATCTTGACGTTTGTTCATAGCCCTACTAGAGAGTTTGAGAAATTTAGGGTTGAGGTTTAGTTTAAGTATCAAAAACCTATGATATAATGGACCAGATAAGTCCATATATGAATGAACTATATAATATGGACCTAGGATAAATGGACATGAATCAACCGAGTCGAGCCTTTTCGCACCGTTCGGCTCGTTTTACAAATATCAATTTTTGAGGTTTGACCTTCGAGTCAAATCATTTCGAACCAAAGACGTCAAGCTTTTTCGAATCTTGACGTTTGTTGACAGGCCTAGACGTGATTCTCTAGCTTGTGCGCCATTAACTACTTACCTGACAGACCAACAGTAGTCAAACGAGTCAAATCTTAAACCTCATACGTGTTTTAACGTTACCTCTATTCCAACGGGCAAAACATGCAAATTTCTCGATATCCCAAATCATTGTCCTATTCGAGAACCCCCCCCCCCCCCCCCCCCAGATTAATTATGTTAACGGCTAGTTTGTTACTCCCCACCCTACCCTATAAATATACCCTGCACTAGGTGAGGTTCATCACTTCACTCTCTTGTCTCAATTATCTGTTTTCCACCAAAAGCTCAGTGTATTCAGTCTTGTACAAAGCTGCATTTCTTCATCTTTCAATTATTTTTATCCAAATCGAATTCAATTTAATCAAGAAAATGGCTGCTACTTTCACTAGAGCTTTTGTTGTATCTTCAATGGTGGTTCTTCTCAGTCTTGTAAGCTTCTCTGAAGGAAGAGACCACTTGATTGGAGGCAAAACAGATTCTTGGCAAATGCCATCTTCGAAATCAAGTGATTCATTCAACAGATGGTCTTCAAAAACAAGATTCCTCGTTGGAGATTCACTTGGTACACATTTTTCCTTCAAAGTTCCAGTCTTTATTCATAAATCTATCGACCCTTTTGAAGAATCAAACTAATTATTTAAATTGTTTGAATTTTTTATAGTTTTGCACTCCCCTTATCCCGCTTAGACAGGAGTCTCGCGTTGATGTTAATGTTCGGGTTTTTCTTTCCTTTTTCTGCAGTGTGGAAATATGATGGATCAAAGGACTCTGTCCTACAAGTGAACAAGAAGGATTACGTGACCTGCAACACAACAAGTCCAATAGCAGTCCACAATGATGGAAACACGGTGGTGGAGCTTGATCGTTCAGGTGCTTACTACTTCATCAGTGGAGCTGAAGGACATTGTGAGAAAGGACAGAAGATTATTGTTGTTGTGTTGTCTGAGAAACATTCAAGGAGGTTTATGGGTGTTTCTCCAGCTCCTTCTCCTTATGGAGATGGTGAAGCTGTGGCTCCTACTAGTGATGCTCATAGTTTGTTTAAGGGTAGTTTGGTTGCATCTTTTGGTTTTGGTGTCTTGAGCTTTCTTGTGATGATGTAAACTGAAAGAGTAGGATAATCTGGGGGGTGGATTTGTTTGTTTGTTTGTGATTTTGACATCACTTATTATTTAATGAAATTTATTTATTTTATTGTTTATTACATTCTTCCCTTTTCAAGTTTCATCGATCATTTTTTAATGCTTTAGTTAAATAGCCACATAGGTAAAAAATTGATAATTGAATTTGAAAGACTAATCACATATATTGTTTTAAAATAATCATATAGTCTTGAAACAACAAAATCTTAGAAGCAAACTTGAGAAGAAGGGGAGGGGGGGGGGGTGTGGAGTGGGTGAAGTACACACCCACTCCACACAGGTAGGGAGCATGAAACTCAAAAAGGGGGAGCACGAAACTCAAGAAGAAACATAGATAGACTATCCCAATAAGGGGGGAAGTGGAGGGTGAGGAGAGGGGATGGAGCTGGGGGGCAGAGAGGGGCGACTTCAGAAGAATATATCAAATAGAGCGGACAGGAAGGAAGGGAGAAGGGGCGAGAGTGGGGAGGGAAGGGGGGGGTGTGGGGAGAAAGAAGGACGGGGAAAAATTCAACTTCTCGAGAAGGCAGGAGGGGAGGAAAGATTCAACTTCTCTACAAGGGGAAAAACACAGATATCCGAATAAGGGAAAGTGATATATGCGTTGGAGAGCAACAAACTCTGGGCTGAACCTACGGTAGACACATTAATGATTTAGAATAAAAGTGGTATATGCAAATCCTTAGATTTTGTTAAACCTGTACATACGTATGGTGTTTATGGCTTCTGTTAGTAACTAAATCCTTCGATCATATGTATGTGGAAGCAAAACATTCAACATTCAACATACAGCATAAGTTGCATTCAAAACCAATGTCAATTATCTGTCCGACAATAAAGAAAGGAAAAAACAAGTAGACAAATCTCCTTCAATGTAGAACAGGCCGATTAAGCATATACTTCCCTAACTACAAGTTCTTCTAATTGGAAAGAACGGAAAATTCTACAAATCTCTACTTCTCTTTTGGAGAATAGGTAGGAAGGGAACCGCCAAACATCAACCTCACCTGAAGGTGCCCCATTCATAAAAACGCTCCTTGCGTCGGAAACAATGGTACACTATAACCATGGGATCCTACAAATCATAGTGAGAGCATCACATCAACATCCTCATTGACCAAATTACATATCAAAGAACTACAATATAGACGGATCAAAGAAATGACATGAGTACGGATGCAAGATAAGTAACTACGATATATACAATATCCTCCAGGTGCAAGCAATGCGAAAAGATAACGTGAAAGAATATGGTGTTGTTTATGCGTAATAATCATAACCAGCCTTCAAAAGGTAACTCCCCGAGCAAACATTTGATGTTTTGATTTTTTTTGTTCTTCGATTCAATATATATCTAAGCACTGAGCCCTACGCTTTATATCATGCATCTATGACTCTATGGAGTTGTGCGCCAGGTTAAGCCAAAATCATATAATCATACACTAATTATAGCCATGCAGTGCTTGAGGCTGCAGTACTCTCATTGCAGTAAAAGTTATCCTGCTGTAGACTAGTCTATGGTTTCCTGATCGCGATTCAAATAATTTAGCCTGCTTGAGAAGACCGATCACAACTTGTGCTACGTTTATAGTTTTTTGTTGTTTATTCCTAAAGCTCTAGAACTAAAAGATGGACTCGCTAATTTCCATTTACAAAAATAAGCTATAGAGAGTAACTTCATCAATCTTTGCTGACCTCTTCACAACTAGAGCATCTCACACATTTCAATAGCATCTGTATTGCGTCAATAACTCTGAAGATTATCAATGTAAGACTAGGATATAATAGTAAGAAAAGGAAACAAATGAAAGACACTGTAAGTTATATAATTTTAGATAAACTGTTACTCAAATACATTCATACTTCCCCAAGGTCCAAGACATGGAAAAGTTTACAGCGGTCAAGACCATCCACATTTACCCTGCACCTCCTCAAGCCACAACCCCAAGAACACAAGACTGTTATGTAACAAACGAAGGTTACCTAACCCGGTTACCGTGTCATGTCACAGAAGTTATTTAAAACATCAGATCATGTAAATCCCAGTTGTTAAGCCAACTAAATCTCTTGTACAGTAGTTATGACTCAACAGATTTAGTTACTAACAGAAGCCAATAAAACACCATAAAGATATCGCTCGGAAAAAAAGATATAGGAAATCTGATATATTAACTAAAAGCAATAACATATGTACATGTTTAACAAAATTCAAGGATATAATGTATGTACCATAGGTTCAGCCCAGAGTTTGTTGTTCTTCATCTGAATCATCGATTCGTATAGGTCCCAATATACCACTTTTATTCTCGTTAAAAAGCTCCTTAGCAGCTTTTTCAAGAAATTCCTGTGCAGCAGATTTAACGGATTGTTTAGCTGTTGTCTGAAATTTTCTCTTTTTGTGGCTGCTATTCTCCTTATACTTGATATTTGGGGATTTTCCCCGACTGATTTCCCTCATGCTTCTCTTCTGCTCTGCAGAATTAATCAACTCCTTAAATCAACAATTAATGGGATAAGAGAGGCCTAAGAAGAAACTGATCACATACCCTGGGTAAGATCTGGCAGGGAATGCTCAATAAATCGGGTTGCAGCCTGGGAATTTATGGTCACAGAAGGCCGCAGGGGAGCTGCAATAAGAAATACAATAATCAACAAACTGAAGTTATCATAAGAGGGTTCACTTGCCCTAAACCACGATGAGTTCTGAAACGAAGTAACATATGTCTTTGTCATGTCTAACTGTCCAAGAAACACCATGTATGGCAGATATAGTATGGGCAATTTTCACTAATATCATATCCAACACTTAACAGATAATAATGCTAGGTGAAGATGCAGTACAAACTTATACAATCAACAAAATTGTTTCCTCTCTGATGGGAAAAGAATATTAGCTCCGAAGCTTTGTACATGCTTAAAGAAAGAGATGAACGTTTAGAGTCATGAATAGAACCTAGAACATGTTCTACTAAATATTCTTCACGGATTTCACAAACAGAATAAAAGGATGTACCTTTACTCAAGTCAATAGCACGTTGCAATTTCTCTTGGTACAAGTTCAGCCTCTCCTAAAGTAAATCACCAAGAGTAACACGAGATAATTAAGAGTAAAAGTGTATTCAAAATCATGAAAAACGACATATGAAAATCTACTTATTGATATCAAGACATGACAAATTTGAATCAGACATCCATAATCAATTGGTTCGAGTTGATTTACATAATTCAGAACTTATAAATTCAAGTTGAATGAAACTATTATTCATATCAATTCACATTTCAAATTTATGTAAGCTTGCCATTAAAGTAGACATTTCCTAAAGTTGAAACAGAATCAATCACTAAACAGATAGATCCCTCAAGGCACAAGCATGGAAAGACAACTATATATGGTTAGAAGAACTTACAATCTCTGATTTAACTGGGTGTTCGTCTATATCCACCCCTTTGCACCTCAGCCTCACTGCAAAGAGAAACAGCAGATATGGAAATTAAGCACCATCTTGCAACAGAACATCAACTTGCCCAGTGCCTCTAAGGAGTAAACATTGTCCAACTAGGTAGCGTCGGCTATACGAATATTCATGATAGGGTTTCGACAAAGTTTTTCGTTTGCTTCGGGCCCTAACGCAACCCTCCTCATTTTCGGACTTGGGACGGGGAAAGTTACAACCGGCAGAGAACTCCCCTCCTTTATCGGACTTGGGACCAACAATTTTATACAAAATAACACATGCCCATAAAATTACATCCACTTCCTGATATAACAGCAAGTTAGTGGCAATATAACAGACACTTAGACCTTCATAATCTGATTAAAAGAGTAATCTTTCAACAAAAATAAAACATCAGAACAAAATTAACTATTTCCACAACCAATTAAACCCAACACCTTGAAATAAAACAGAAATCATTACAATACGAAATCATACCAGCAAACACAGTGGTGGTAGCCTTAGCAAGCACAAGCAAAGCTTTAGCCCTTTCAAGAGGCTCCAATTTAGCAAGAATTTGAGGGTCAGAACAAAGAGGAAGAAATTCATCAAAATGGGATTTTAGTTCAACCATGTTGCTTGCTGTTCTAGTTACTGCATCCATTACTGATTCTGGAATAATACCATCTCCACTGGTTCTACTACTCTTGCTTTTCTCAGCCATTATTGTTTGATTTGTTTGTCAGAAAATTCAAGAATCTTTTTTGTGTTGTTCTTGAGCAAGTAGTCGTAGGTTTAAGGTTGTAGTGAGGAGTGTTTGCCAGGTAGTTTGCAGGCGGCAACCGTGTGGTGGGTATTGTGGGAATCTTAGTGCCGGATTTTGTTCGGTAAGGGTAAAACTTAAAATTTAATTTAGTTGATGATTTAGTAAGTAAATGATATAGACAATTATTTGGTATAATTTAATAATTTTATTTATCAGGATGAAATACAACTAAAATTCTATAAATTTGGATCACTTATACTATATCTCAAATATAAAATTAGAATTTGAACGAGGTAACCTAGAAAATTTGGTTCACCATTATTCAATCAGAACATATGTGAGTAATGAAGAGTAATTGAATTTGATCAATATAATGACTGTCTATAATGAAATTTGTATCATATTTTATCAGCCAATATAAAATACGGTGAAATACAACTGAAAATATAATTTATTTATGTTCAAGCCACTTTAACATGGCGTACATAAAATTTCATTTCAAACCAACCTAATTTAACCGACAATTTTTGAACATATCCTATATTCCAATTGATGTATCAACACTGACATATCAATCATATTTCAAAATTTAGGGCACAAAGTGTGCAATTTGTAATTGTAAACTCACATGTATCTGAGATAAATGGTGTAAATATTCCAAAATTTAGAAGTCGTCACAACATCAATTTCTTTTAATTACAACGCATATAGGGGTTATTAAGTGATAAAAAACGATAGTATAGGTAAAAAATATACTTCAAAAACACGTATTGTACAATGCACATGACGTTAACGCACAAAAGTTTGGTGTTGTTTTAATCAATGAGAAATGTCAAATAAACCATACAAAACGTTCACTAAAATACCCAATAAACCTTATACCGTTTGTCTTAGAAATAGAATGGACAAATTAATGCCCACGGGGCATAGCTCAAATGGTAAGGGACTTCACTATAAAAGTGTGCTTCTCCACAAATGTGTGGGTTCGATACACGGCAGGTGTATGAGTAACTCTGCATTTGTTCAAAGGAGGATCTGCTTGTGGGTGATTACCCAACCTCTCTGGACACTCTTGAGATGGAATACCGAGCCATTAGAGACACATCTGAATTCACCTCCTCTATTGGGCGATGGGCTAGCCAAGCGGGACGCCTTAAATGAACGTATCATTTAAAAAAGAATGAACAAATTAAGAAGAAGTAAATGAGAGGATGCAATACTGCGAGATAATTATCCCAAAATTGAGAGGCCTGATAAATAAATTACTCGACAAAAAAAAAAAAAAAAAAAAACAAACAAAACAAAACAAAAAAAGATATTTTCCCTCTGCTTTTGTTGCTTCACAAGATATGGTAACATCTGTGCATCAATAGAACACTCAGAGCTTTCTCTCATGCAATGCTTCTGTAAGTTGTCCATTTTCTTTACTAAATCCTGCACAATTTTCTGATTAAATTTTCATGAATGGCCATGATTATACTTGACTCGTCAAGAATTTGTTGCACTAACTACAATTTCATATCTGTAAAAGATACTAGCAAACCATCTATATTGAGATGTAATGGTCCTATTTCAAGATTAAAGTTCGGAACTTTTGAGGGGTTTAATCAAGAATCTGTGTTAATATGGAGAAAAATAAAGAAAAGGAGGAATTTTTGTGGGTTACTTGTGAAAAGCTCAAATGGGGTTATGGAATTTGGTGGGAATTATAAGAAGGGTATGTCTGCAGATGAAATTCTTGAAGTGTTGAAATCATTTCCTGATACTAGTCAAGCTTTTTCTTACTTTAAGTCGATTGCTAAGCAGAAATATGTGGTGCATAATACTCAGACTTGTAATTATATGCTTGAACTTTTGAGGGCAGATGGTAGAATTAGTGATATGGTTGTGGTGTTTGATATAATGCAAAAACAGATTATATATAGGAGTTTGAATACTTATTTGAGTATATTCAAGGGGTTATATATCGGGGGAGGGATACGGCAAGCGCCACTCGCCCTTGAAAGGATGAAGGAAGCAGGGTTTATGTTGAATGCATATTCATATAATGGGTTGATACATTTGATTCTTCAAGCGGGGTTCTGTAGGGAGGCATTTGAAGTATATAGAAGAATGGTTTCGGAAGGTCTTAAGCCAAGTCTCAAGACTTTCTCTGCGCTAATGGTAGCAAAGGGTAAGAGGAGGGACACTGACACAGTATTGACATTGCTAAAAGAGATGGAAAGTTTGGGGTTGAGGCCTAATGTTTACACATTTACAATTTGTATCAGAGTGCTTGGCAGAGCTGGAAAGATCGATGAGGCTTATGGTTTATTGAAAAGGATGGAAAGTGCTGGTTGTTCACCTGATGTTGTGACTTATACAGTCCTCATTGATGCTCTATGTAATGCTGGGAAGCTTGATATTGCAAAAGAAGTGTTTGTAAAGATGAAAACTGGAAGCCAAAAGCCCGATAGAGTAACTTACATCACCTTATTAGACAAATATGGCGACCATGGAGACTTGGACTCAATGAAAGAGGTTTGGAATGCGATGGAAGCAGATGGTTACGCTGCTGATGTTGTGACTTTCACTATTCTCGTAAATGCTTTATGCAAATTGGGGAAGGTCAAAGAAGCATTTGCAACATTAGATTCCATGAGGGATAAAGGTATCTTCCCCAATATTCATACTTACAATTCATTGATATGTGGCCTTCTAAGAGAAAGTAGATTGGACGAAGCATATCAAGTATTTGAGAGCATGGAAACTTTTGGTGTTAAAAGTACAGCATTTACATACATCCTATTCATTGATTACTATGGAAAAGCTGGAGAACCTGATAATGCCCTCAAAATGTTTCAGAAAATGACTGATCGTGGAATTGTTCCTGATGTTGTTGCCTGTAATGCATCTCTATACAGTCTTGCCCAGTCAGGCAGGCTTAGTGAGGCCAAAGTCATTTTCAATGGGCTTAGAAGGAGTGGAATTGTTCCAGATTCGATTACCTATAATATGATGATGAAGTGCTACAGTACAGCAGGTAAAATTGATGAAGCTATGCAGTTACTTCCAGAGATGATTGGCAGTGGTTGTGATCTTGATGTAATGGTTATCAATACTCTTATTGATGCACTTAATAAAAATGGTAGAACAAATGAGGCATGGTCAATGTTTGATAGAATGAAAGAAATGAAACTTACCCCTTCAGTAGTGACATATAACACATTGTTAGCTGGGTTAGGTAAGGAGAGTCGATTTGAAGAGGCTATGGAGTTATTGGGGCGCATGAAGGCGGATGGTTGCTCTCCAAATACAATTTCATATAACTCAGTCATAGATTGTCTTTGCAAAAATAGTAAGGTTGATGCAGCATTGGATATGCTGTATGAGATGATAGAACTGAATTGCTTTCCTGATGTTTTCACATATAACATTATCATTTATGGATTAGCAAAAAGTGACAGAGTTTATGAAGCTTTTTGGTTCTTCCACCAGATGAGAAAAGTACTGCTGCCTGATAGCATTACACTGTACACTCTCATTCCTTGTATGGTCAAAAGTGGTTCTATTGATGATGCTCTTTCTATTCTTCACAATTTATATAATCAGCTTAGAAAACTCTCCGACAGATCATTCTGGGCAAATTTGGTGGATAGTGTTCTACGTGAAGCAGATGTGGATTACTCTATCTCATTTGTGGAGAGATTAGCATCTGATGGATTATGTAAAGATGACTCAATATTGGTGCCTGTTATCAAATCCTTATGCAGACAAAAGAAATCTCTTCAAGCATATGATGTTTTCACAAATTTTACCAAATCTCTTCAAGTTAAGGCAACCTTGCAGACATACTATCCTTTGATTGGTGGGCTTCTAGATGTACATCTTACAAAAATATCTTGGGATCTTTTTGAGGAAATGAAAAATGTTGGTTGTAATCCAGATGTATCAACCTATAATCTGTTCCTGGATGATCTTAGTAGGTCCAGAAATGTAGAAAGACTTATTGATCTCTATGAAGAAATGCTCCGCAAAGGATATCAGCCGGACACTGCAACTCACAACATACTGATATCTGGTCTTGTAAAATCTAACAATATAGAGAAAGCAATAAACTTGTATTATGACCTTATAAGTGGTGGCTTTTCTCCCACTCCTTGTACTTACGGTCCTATCCTAGATGGCCTTTTGAAGCTTAGAAAAATGGATGAAGCTAAGAGTTTCTTTCAAGAGATGATTAATTATGGATGCAGACCTAACTGTGCTATTTATAATATACTAATTAATGGGTTTGGCAAGTCTGGTGATGTAGAGACTGCGCGTGAGTTGTTTGACAGAATGGTGAAAGAGGGGCTACGACCAGATTTGAAATCTTATAGCATTCTTATTGATTGTCTGTCAATGGTGGGGAAGGTGGATGAGGCTATGGCATACTTCAAGGAATTGAAAACTGCTGGCCTTGATCCTGATGTGATCTTCTACAACCTTATGATTAATGGACTGGGGAGATCAGGGAAAATCCAAGAAGCAATGTCTATTTTCAATGAAATGCAGACCACAGGGATGAGTCCCAATCTTTACACGTATAACTGTCTAATACTTCACCTTGGCATTGCCGGTAAGGTGGAGGAAGCAGTAAAGATGTATGACAGACTTCAAGAAATGGGTTTTGAACCTAATGCTTTTACTTTCAATGCCCTGATAAGAGGCCATAGCATCTCAGGGAATGCAGACCACGCATATGCAGTCTATGAGAAGATGATGATTGGGGGATGTAGTCCCAATGGTGGAACATTTGCTCAGCTGCCTAACTGAAATCAGTTTCTAAAATTTAAGAAGCCGACACAATTTGACGTGGTAGCAGAGTGTGCAGACACCTAAAATTATGGGTTGCAACTTGCAAGGTAATTCGTTGATTCTTCCCGTTCTTAATGGATGTAATGCTTTGTTTTGTTAACCAGTCAACCTCAGTAGCATGGGCAGTATTAGCTGATTAGATCAAATTTGCGTCTCTACCGTTCCGAAGGGAATTAATACTCGGTTATATTTTTGCTATTAGGTGATTCTGAACATGAGGTACATTTCATCCCCTAAGAGCAGGCATAGTCCAGAATGCTTCCTAATATTTTGTTGGAGCATGGAGAAAGTTACATAGATTCAACACATTCATATATACCCCTAGAAACAAAAGGCGCACCCTGGTTGTATACATCTCTTGTGTCTAAATTTGTAGATATTCTATTTCTGTAAATTATCACTTGAGGCCCTCTGATGTAACACAATAGTTATAGTTGGTAAATTCTGTAATGAGTTGTACTACATTTTTTTATATACTCCCTCCGTCCCTAAATGATTGGGTATATTTTGACTTTACATGGTCAAACTTTAAAACTTTGATCAATTACATCCTTGAAAATAGAATATGCAATATTATAATAGAAATTCTAATATAGTGATAAATATTTAATAATATAACTATGTTACTAATAATAATACAAAAACTAACAAATTATTAATATGGCACAATGGTTAGTCTTAACCTCTTTCATATTCGAACCGAACAAGGGCCCAGTAATCCCTTAACGGACGGGCCCAGAACCGGTTTGTTAAGGGCTCTGGGCCCATCGAACATAGTACATGGGCCGTCCGGTTCGTTTCTTAGTAGGTCGGGCCCGTCCGGGTTCGGTTCGTTAGACACCCCTACATGCACCATTCGCCATAGTTTTTCTCAATAAAGATCACAATACTAATGATATTCCTGGAATTATCACTAGAACTGAGATGGAAAGGAGAATTATGATCGAGTTTTGGAAGATTTGGTGGTGTAATAGGGGTCTGTTTGACCACATTTGGTGGTGTAGGAGGGTGGTCGGCCATAGTAAAGGCTGATAGAAGGAAAAGAAAGAGAAAAAGTATATATTCATAGCTCTGATTCCATGTAGAATATGAGCTCCTAAATATTATGTCTGACAAACTTTATAATATATATGTAAAAACCTAATCTATTGGGCTAAACAATATACAAGCTCAACATAATTAATACACACCTAATAATATGCTAATAGTACCATAAACTTTCTTATCTTCTTATTGGGCAATGCTGTAGAAACTGAAACAATCCGAAAAGAGAATCACTATATTAGAATTTCTATTATAATTGATCTAAGGGTCCGAAACAAAAGAAGACAACTAAAGAATGGGATAGTGTACAACAATAATCCAAGTTTGAAGTCTAAACTGAATAGTTAAAACAGAGGATTTACATTTACTAATGGTGGGCATGGTTCAAAGTTTCTTTTTCAAACATAGCTTCGAAATTATAAAATTAAGAAACGTTTTGGGAATATTTAAGAAACGTTGAAAAAAGTTAAAAAAATCGAGATAAGTTATATATGTTAAAAAATTTGAATAAAAATAATTATTATAATTATCTAACACGTTGAAAGTGTGAGTTATATATTATATATATATGAACTTTTTATAAAATATTTACATCAATTAGTATTATTTGTAAAAATATCTAAAAGGTAGATCTAATGAACGAACAGACAATTATAATTATCTAACACGTTGAAAGTGTGAGTTATATGTTATATATGTATATTGCAAAAGAGTTATTAATTAATTATATTAAAGAAATATAAGTTATATTTTCTCTTTCTTTAAATATATATTTTCGAGAATGAACTTTTTTTAGTTCCAACGTTTCTAATAAAAGTTGAAAACCTAAACCTATTTAAACGAAAGAAGTGATTTCGTAGTTATATTAACATTTCGTTTCCACAATTTTAAAAATGAAAATTTTTCGGATGTTTCGTAGGGAAACGTTTATAAATTTTAATCTATGGGTAGGAGAGCCTTGCGAACACAACGATTTTGTTCAACCAACTCATTGGTGTTCGCTATGAGGTTCCAAGGGAATAACGTAAAACATGGATTAAGTTTCTATATAAAAAAAAAAACAAATTTTTTTCATGTAATTTACCAGAGTTGTCCTCTTGGTCGTTCATCACATCAATGCTAGTTGACATAAATCTTTTGTTGTTCATCAACCCATACATTCTTCCCGGAGTCCCACATACTACGTGAACAATCTCTATGTTCACAATTTGTTCTTCAAGACACGAATATGCTTTCTCGTTCATGTGAGATACGTACCTAATCAGCCGCGATATTTAAGTAGCAAGCTCCCTTGTTGGTGACAGTATGACAACTTGCACTCTTGTCACAATTTATAAAGAAAAATACCAGTGATCTCGAGTAATGTCAAGCTAGTCATGAACAGGACTCGACTCATTATCACCTATGCACTCGTAATGTTATATGGATTGCATTATATTAAGAAAAGAAACCTGATAACTAATGCCCCTCCAATTCAAAATTTATGACGTTTTTCATTTTTGCATGCCAACTTTGACCATCAATTACTTATTATTCTTTAGCCCAAAAAATATATAATTAATATCAATCAATTTATAATTAAGAGTATTTTCACAAACGTAAATTTTTTATAATATAACTAATTAGTTATTGTTAATGAGAGTTGGACACGTAAAAACGAAAAATATATATAATTTGAATTGGAAGAGTACTAACAATTAGTACTACTTCTGTAACGGGGACTCCAACCGCTGCTAATAAAGTGGGCACATGATGGACCTTCAATAATTAGGTTGCGTTCGGTAATTAAGAGTCGAAAAATGAAATTGAATAGGTGGGAATGGAAATTAGGTAAATGATCATCTCCATCCAAACTAAACTAAGGGGAAAGAATTGGGCATGCATGTCTCCATCCTCCCCCTTCACATAATCCTTATCATGTTATCAGAATATCCTCTCCCCTACCTTCCTTCAACTACCCCTTTAGCTTGCCCATTACATGGAAATATATTATCACAAAAAGGAAAATAATAAAAGAAATTGAAAGCAAAGAAGAAACACACACTAGCTAAAGCTGAAGGCCATAACAAATATGTCTTCTAATAATCTCCTTCAAATCCACACACATATTACTTACCATAAAGACCCCTCCCATTCCAAGGGGGTTTTATTTATTCTTCTCCCTTTCAAGAAAATATCAAAAAGAACAACATTTTCATAAGGTGGTTTTCATTATGGTTGCCTGAATTATATATATTTTTGTAGTTAATTAAAAGATGAAGAAAAGAGGTGATGATAAACATCTTGAGCAACCAATTCTTGATAAATATCAAACACTTTTGAATGAGTTCTTGCATCTACAAAAGGTAAAACTATTGTTTTTAGTTACTAAATACTACGTTATTATTTTTTGGTTTTATTTTTAGTTACTATGAAGAAAGGACAATTTTGTAATTGAGTATTAATTCGTTATTGCTCAATGTGTTGCAGGAGAATGTTAGTAAGAAGAGAAGGTTGGTGATTGCAAATCAAAAGAGGGGCGTTCTTTTGTCTCAAGTTAGGTAAATTACTTCTTTTCGAAAAAATTATAAACTTAGCCGTCAGAGATTTGAATCACCACCATCAACATTCGCACCAAAACTTTAGCCTTACTAGCGAGGGTTGAAGCACTGAGAAGACCCATGCCATGTTCCGGCTTTTCGATATGTTAATGTTGTACAAAATTGTTTCAGATTGTTGCCGAATTGTTATAACTAAAACTAAAACTACGAAAAAAGTACAATCAATTTTATTGTGTTTTTTTATCAGTTAAAAAGTATATAATGTTATTATCTCATTTTACCAAATTGGAATATTTACTTAAAAGAAAGGATTACTCGATAGGCTTTTTCTTCATTAGTTCTCTGATTTTATCAAACATTTCAGATTCTTGAAGAGAAGGCTAAGGCATCTAAAGAGAAACCAATATCCTTCTGTTATCGACCAACCAAATCACATCGTCCATGACCAAAATACAAGACTGGATTCAGAAACAAGAACGGGCGAAGCTAATAAACACAATGATTCTACTCGAAAAATTGCAACGAGTTCCAACTCAGTATGTATTTAACAAATAATTCATTTGATATGTTCGTCCGTTTTTATTTGAATACATTAAGTTACTTTTTTATCAAACGCTATTCGGATTTCTGAAATGTATGTAATGTTAATGTTCGGTATATTCATCTACTTCGGATTCATGAAAGTGAGCAAATAAAGGAAGAAGACACACATAAAGATGTCCCATAATTATTTATCTGATGCAGCAGACCAAATGGGTAAAAATAAGGATGAATCTTTGCACAATCAAGATCCTGTGATCACTGATCACATACTCTGAATGTAAAAGAAGTTAAACGTAAGATATACGTACCTGGAAAATTACTTCTGTTTCAGCGTTTGTTTTACCGGAACGGTTCCTGAAATTTCCTATACATTTATCTACGGAAACCAGAAAGTGTTGGCATTACATTATATATAGGTTCTCCTTTTTGGTTGAAAGTCCAAGAAAGACATTTTGATAATGAAAACTGAAACCAGTTATAATTTGGGTGTAATTGTTGAAATTCCAAACACAATAATATGGGGTTTATATTTACAATCTTATGAACACAAGCACTATTAGAATATAAAATTTTAGAAAAATGACATACAATCAACTGTACAAACAAACAAGGAAGAAGGGATGGAACTTTTAGAAGTTGGCATTGATTTTGAGACACCCTGTCAGCAATCTCCAATGACTATACATTTCAAGACTGTAAAATTGATGTCAACAATAAGAGGGAATGTAATGAAGCATCTCAAGAACACGGACCTCTTTAGCTCATGGCCAAAACCAGTTCTTGGGTATGGAACAGCTAAAAATCATCTTCTATCGACAATTAGCTTGTTCCACTCTCTTCTGCCGTTGAATCTTTCTCAGGATCTGCAGGAGTCGATGATTGCACATTTAACGGGGTCTCTGACTTGGCAAAGGGTTTCTTGAACTGAACCATGATCATGGTCATGTTGTCGCACCCTTCACCGCCTGAAGTAGTTGGGGCAAGACACCTGTCCAGTACTTTCTCACAAACCACAGAGAGCTTGCTTTCCTTTAGAAGCATTGTTTGGAGTATCAGTAAGCAAAAATTAAAAGAATCAAAGAAGCACAAACATAATGTTTGTAGCGCCTATTTGATCATTTGGGCAATATTTATTTTATACATGAATGGCAAGCCAACACCATTAGGTAATATATTATATGTTCAATGTCTTATTCAGGTCAATAAAAGACTAAAATTTAATGTTTTAACAACATGGACGACAGGAAGAAGTTTGATCGCAACAACACTTGGTGTAATATGTCAAAAGTCAAAGCTCACCTTGTTCAATTGTTCGTGTATGAAATCTACAAGCTCCTGGCTAGACATACAATCCCTGGACAGAATCAAAGATAGATCGGTGTCAAAGTAAGTGTCACAGTATGCACTCTACTAGTCTAGACATTATATGCAAGACCAACTCGTATATGGTTGATCAGGGGTACATAATCGATGTGTTAAGGCATGTTCCTTCGTTCCGTATAAAACCGTCAAAACATGACCAACAACTGCGTAACAGAGTAAATCGCCATTTTCAGGATCTAGATATTTTTTTGTCTAAAAGAATGATTTACATTGAACTTATATTTTGCTAAAATATATATTCAGTTCCTGTGAGGCACTTAATATGGTGAAGTTGAAATGCATAACATGCTTTTTTGGTTTAAAATCTCAAATAACTACTGTAATAAATAATTGAGGAACCAGACGTACCAAATACCATCACATGCCAAGACAATGAACTCGTCATCATCACATAGTTCAACCTGATCAGGGTAAGCAAATACATGGAATTTAAATCACAAATAGAGGAACGAGGAGAAAAACCATAGTTGAACATTAGCAGAATATAACAAAGGAAGCAAGCTAATATGTTCATCCTTAGTTTATATGCATTTAGTATACCAATCTCCTCAGTGCAGATAATTATATCTAATGGATTGGCTTTCCTGACAGAGAGGAGGCCCAAAGTGAAGCATTGATATTTTATTTTTTGATTTTCTAAGTGAATATATAATGTAACTACAAAAAAAGTGATCAAATATAGCTACAAGTGTTATGTTGAAATACTGGATGATGAGCATTTTCAAGGTGTATCACCTGTTTCAGGAAATCACTAATTATATCCTTATTTACAGTATATGTTTCACTTGAATCTTGATAAGTCATTTAATTGGTTTTTGCTGATGCGATGGAACTAAGTTGTAGGAAAGTGACATGTTCTTTGCAGCCCCTCCTGTATACAACCAAAGATGATTCATGCCCATCTCTGCGACTTGTTCATCTTTTTCTTCAAGTGAATACTAGTTTAAACCACTAGTGACACCGACATATGTAGATACTGAGGAGTTCTCCCTCCCGCTCAATTACTGCTTTAAGAACCCAAATTGAGCCCCCGGCCATTCCGTATCAACCAAAAATCAAATTTGCATACATAAATGATAGCTGTAGGATACTAGGATAATAATTCCACACTTACTTAGTTCCAATTTGATGGGAGTACATGTAAGTGAGTTTCACCCATTACAGAGAGATCTTAAGGCTTTTTCACTTCATTTTGAGCCAAAATTGCAACTAAGACTTCCAAATTAAAAAAAAATAGTAATGATAGTACAAATATCAAAGAGATACGTACTGTATTTATATCAGGATTGGCAGTAACAATTTGCTTTTCAGCAGGTAAATCTTTATTCTGTTTAAATTCCATGTCACCTGCACCGTTAGAATTTAAAAAGTTATTGAGTATGTCACCAGAATACAACAGTGATGCTCCCCCCATCCCCTTGGACTTTCTCTTTATGATTCTTCCGTCAAGAATCTTAAGAACACCTCTTGCATCAATTGGCACTACAGCCCCGCTTTGCTAGAGGGGGAAGGTAAGGCAAGCGAAATGCACATGGCGATTGAGTACCTATTGCTCTTGACAAGTTCAGACTGCCATTTACACGTCCTGCATGGATAAAACCTCCACCCTTCATTATCCTCTCCCTCTCTATCTCAAGTTCAGGCTTGTGGTCCCTTGAAAGATTGTACGCCTGTCAAAAGAGAGCCATGCCATATTCATGTTTAATTAGTTGTGCCGATAGAGTACACTGGACAATAGTCATGCGAAATCCAGAAAATTAATTACAACACACAATGTAATAACAAGCGTGTAATGTTTTTTTTAAAACCAAACAGACTGATTTCTTATTTGATCCAAGATTAAGCTTGAATAGTGCTAGGTATATTACCTCGCCCTTCCTAGACATGACACAGCGAGAATCGCCTGCATTTGCAACAACAAGATGGTTCCCTCTTATCATTGTTACACAAGCAGTGCTCCCAGAAGTTGGCCCAGAGAAATTAGAATGAGGCCCCTGATATCAATATGAGCATTAATAAGCAAAATAAGAACCAAACAGTAGTACAATGAAAAGCACACTGGGCTGTGTATTGCCTGTAACATATACATCTGGAAGTAAGGGTACAGGACGGCGGGATACAATGCAGATCAAGCCTACATTACAAAATCATTTCCGAGAACGTGTACACATAAGACACAAGATTTATGTAATATATTTCCAAGGACCATGAAGGCCCAGTTTGAAGTAATATTTGTGAAGGATTTTGCCAAATTCATTTTTAAACTAATCACCAATTTACCAAAAAGAAATGAAGTGAAATCCGGACAATGATAAACCAGATAACTGAAGTGTAGTCATTAAGTCAACAGTTACAAATTATAATAGAAGGATTGAAGTACCTCTTCAAATGCCCAATTATCAGGCTGATCACTTCCCTTCCCAGTCTTTGACCAGATCAGGCCCTCAATAATTCCTGTGAACTTGTGCATTTTATCTCCCAACATCGCTAATTCTCTCCACCCTCTCTGCCCACACATCATTTCATCCATTCTACACCACACAAATAGGTCAGGATGGTAACGAATGCTTATTTAAAAACAATGCAACAAAAAGAAACTAAATTAGAGAACAACCCCTTCTTAAATTAGAAGTAACAGGCTCTCTTAGAAAGCGATATTGCTCATTTTATCGTGTAAATGAAACCTCAATTTGATAACAAATCTTCGTAACAAATTAAAAGGTTGTTTTCCTCAATTACTAACTAATAGAAATGTTTGTTGCGAGTAGGCCAAAAGTACACAAATATTCTAGCAATAACCATACTGAAATCATTTCACGAGTTTATCTCCAAACCAGGCATTAGGTCCTGACTAGTTACTTATATGTCAATATATTATTGCAGTTACAATGTTAAATATGCAAGACAGGGATCAGATATGATGAAGTAAACAACACAAACTTCAATCTAGTAACCTGAAAAAGGATTTCCGCAGTGAAGTTCCAATGTCACCAGTTGAGTATGTTTCTTGCTTGAGAACTTGTTGGTGAAGGAATTTGGCACAGAATTTTGCAACAACCTTGCCTTAGATCACGGAATAATTACAGGATACCAGTCATTTGAGGCAATATGTAACAATCAGATGTATTATCTACAAACTTGTCTGAGAGCCAACGAGTAATATAATAAAAAACTTTAAAAGCAACTCTATTCTTAATCCAAAGAGCAATTAGATTTCATGAGCTCAGAACATTAAACTCATTCGACCGCAAATCACTTCCCTTAGTAAATGCATTATTATATTTGGCTGTGAAGGATAGGCAATGATATTTTTACCAAAACATAAGAGTGAAGAGATACATGAAATTTCATCTGTTAGGATATAAAGCTTTTCTTACTGACCTCCATGACCATCATAAACCCCAAAAAAGGAAGTACACGCATCCAAATCAGGAATTGTTGCATGCTATTGGGCAGAGAAAATAGTAGGGATCAGTAATTTGGTGATATGGATAAGGATTATTGTAAAACCAGAAGAAAAAAATTAACATTAGACCACACTTTATCCACCCTTAACCACAAATTTACACAGTTAATTCTTTAAAAGTGACAGCAAGCACTAATAGGGACTATAGAAAAGTAAGACTGCATTGCTACACATATATTGCATTTCTACCAAGTGATAAACTTAACAGATTAATTTCTTGAAGAGTAAAGTATAAATATCAAGACACAATCTCAGGTCCATCAGCGTTATTTAAGAAAAAGTTCAATTGATTGGGACAAGATGATCGTAAGTCATAACAACTCCCTAGAGCACCTCATGTTCCTAGAAAACCATGACATATGAACAATGAGAATCCGATTCAACAGAAATTTTCAAGTTTGTCATATATTACTAGGACAGGAGACAGGACATAATGTATGCTTCACTGAAAAAAAGTAGTCGTTTAACATCTTGCTGCTAGCTTATTTACCACACCTGGCACCCCTGATAATTAGAATTCTACAAGATAGGATCCTCTACCTCCTTTATATGCCTTCTGCTACCTTCTGAAATTGATTCTACACCATGTATTATTGACATCACTGGCAGTTATGAACCCGACGTAGGATCTACAATTACGTAGAGAAGGAAGCAGAATGGGAGGCATATAACGAGGTCGAGGGTCGTTGTCTATGTTCTACCTCCAAAGAGTGAACAACATGCAAGGACGTGATTAACGAAACCATTTGTAGGCAACCCAATTTTACCAATTACCCTGTCATTACATATCCTCTTTCATGCTTTAACTAATAAATATAGTAGATATTTGGTTTAGTGCTTACAGCATCTTCCATTGAGGCTCGCCACCCTTGCATGGAAGACATTCCATACCTAAGCCTACTATTCTCTCCATCGTCCGAAGACTTCTCCGTTTTTGGAGTGCTGAGGTATATACCCATTCCTTACAGCTGCAGCCAAATGAACACAACTCAAAGATCACACCACTGATGCCAAACTCAATAAACAGATTGAGATATTTTAGCCCAAAGTATAAAGTACCCACTTCTTGATTTAAAGTTCATCATAACCTTGTACTTAACAATATAATATATGTATCTAATGAACCAATACTTTTCTGCTGTCATCAACCACGAGTACAAAGTGCTAATACTTTGTACACTAAGAACTGAATAAAAATACGAAACGGCTCCAAAATATTCTAAGCAAACAACAAGTACATGAAGCTGTAAAAAGGAAAAGAGAGTGGCATATAATTACTTATCAGAATTCCAATTTTATTTTTAGTCTAAAACTATATAACAATTTTATTAATTCAACTTAATTTTGATATAACTTGATTAGAGTACACACAGGTTGATCAATGAGGATTATTTGATTATAAAACTAGCAACTAATTCATCACATACAACATATCAACCAACAAGATGAAGCAACAAATCAAGAAACTAGCAAAACCCACTAATCAAATCATATTCTTGAATGACCTAACATACAAAAAACTTGCAAGAACAAAAGGGTATAATTGTTTTTTTTCCAGTGTACTTACATATATGTTCAAATTGATAGTTGGGTATCTCTAAAGTAGTTGAACATAAATCAAGAAGTTGAAACTGACTATTTGTTGTAAAGATTGAATCTTTATCCCAGAAATGAAGAATCAAGAATCAAGAGAGGTTGAAAATGAAGATGAGAAATGATAAAACTCAACTGTTTATTATTGGATTTTGATTAATATAAAAATAGAGAATGATGAATGAATCAATGATATCTTTTTGGAAATATTATAGTTAAAGACCGCTTGTTTACAAGTAGCTCAATGTAGGTTTGACAAAAGGAAGACTTCTAAATTTATCCGCTTTGTCTTTCAACGGACGTTATTTACTACTCAAATTTTGATTAATACTAATATTTTTTGTTTATGGGTGAAAAAAAATATAGGAAACCAATTTTATAATAAAAAGTAATTGAATTTATGGGTATGATGGAGAAATAAAAAATTGAATTGTCGTATATGCTATTGTGTATTTTATTAAAATATTATTATGATTGATTTTTTACTTTGTTATCTATTACATTGACAATATGGAAAATTTAAAAGATCATTGACTTTCGCATGACTAATATTTAAAGAGGTGGTCAACAACATTATCAATTGCAATTAGGGTTAGTTGATGTAAAATACAAATGATGTATTAAAATCATAAAATTTAATTAATAGATAGTACTTGAATTTCCATGTTAATTAACAAAATAGTATGGATTAATGTATGATCATAATTATATTTTCTAAATAGATGTATTTATATATGCCATCTTTAATTGATCAATACATCATCGTCATAGTATACATATAATCATCATTTATCTAAATGTTGTGCCACACTTATAAGACGTCAATAAACTATTATAAATATTAGATATAGACGTCCAAATACTTTTATTTTTCACTTATAAATTGTTTTTTTAATATTAAATTAAATAATAATATGATTATTAGCGTGCATTTTATATACCAAAAATATTCATTAAACGTCTAATATTAACATTAAAACGTTTGATCAAACTCCTTTTAGTTTTAGTTTTAGTTTTTCGTATCAGTACGAATAAAATACTCTATTTTTCTATGACTTCTATCTATTCTTTCGGAAACTTGAATTACCAATTTTCAGTAGGTAGTAATAAATAATACAGACATGGGAATCATATTAGATTCGTTTCAATATAAATTAAAAATATCAATTCAAATATAACTTGTATTCGCACAAAATTGGATATAATTATATGTCAAGTAATGTCTCGATAAACATCAAAAGTGAAACGAATCTTCATAATTTGACGAATAGAGTATATTTTAGAAGCTAACAAATATTTTGGGTAACAATATATGTACATATCAGAATAATGTTTAACTTTAATGTGAAATGACTATTTTATTACCAATTTGACTATCTTTATCACTACATTTATAAATAGAGAGATAAAATAGTCATTTGACACCAAAATTTTACTATTTTGGTGGGTGTATATGACAGATGAGGAGTATTTTGGACTGTTTAGGACAACCATAGTCTACGTGGTTGAATGTCTTCCACTTTCCACTGAACATTTTTCCACTCTCCACGTGTATCGCCCACCATCTTCACATTCTCCCACTATATATCGTTCATGTCCCACTTCTTTTTGCTGCATTTGTGTGTACTCCAATTTGTTCAAAATGGCTTTTTCTTCAGTTTTCTCAACACCCTTGTGTGGTTTAGCTCAAGTTAAGGTCAATTTAGTGAGCTTGAAATCTCCTCATACTATGGCTTTTCTTGCTTCACCAAACAAACCCACTTTTGGTTTCACTAAATCATCTTTCTTGGAAAATGGGTTATGTTTCCCATCACCAAATATTTCTGGGTTTCTTATAAAGCCAAGATCTTTTAACTCTACTGTTAGTTCTAGAGCCGCCACTGACAAAACTCTGTATGATTTCACTGTTAAGGTACATGTTTGGTTGTCTTAATTTGTTTTTCTGAATTTTCTTGATTCATTTGAGGTGAATTTACTTGGTTAAAGAACTGTCTTTTGTAAATCAAATTGTCTCAGACTCAGCATCATATATAATATATATGACCTCGTAGGCTTTGTCATATTCAATATAGGAATAGGATGGGATTCGGATCAATACCCGGTGTGCCCACCCGGTTTTAGGGATCGAGAGGCTGGCTCCTGATACAATGTTAAGAGTGCATTCCAAAACTAATTAGTATTGGTATCGTGATCATATAAATGATCTCGTGTGCTTTGATTTGTTCAATGTGGTTCTGGTCATCTTTCAATGATTACATACTCTCTCCGTTACAAAATAGTTGACGTAGTAGCACTACTTTTCCAATCTAGTTTTTGACAACTTTTAGTTTTTCTTAATCGATGTGCAAATAGCTGAAACGTCAACTATTTTGGTGGAACGGAGGTAGTACCTATTCGTTGTGAAGTAGTGGAAACTTATGACTTATCTATTGTGGAGTAGTGGGTAGTTATTGTACTTCATGTTGGGTCAATTCGGAAACACACTATTCGTTGTCACGTTTATGTAGGAGCCTCTTCCGTTGGGGCATGTTATTGAATTGTATTGTACCCAGTACCAAGTCACGGTATATTAAATGCTGGGGATTGTCTTTGATGCAGGATATTGATGGGAAAGATGTTTCCCTAAACAAATTTAAAGGCAAAGTTCTGCTAATCGTGAATGTAGCTTCACAATGGTATCCATTCTTCTATATTGGCCGATTTTCATGGAATTGTTTTTCTGGAGATGATACGTACATAGTAACTTCTAGCTATTCGCCATGAATTTGTTTTGTTGAGATGATACATTGTTGATTCTGCTTATAGTAAGTACGAATATCCTCGTTTCAAGTGTAACTAAATGGTTCCTTTATTTGTTCAGTGGATTGACTACATCAAATTACTCGGAACTTTCTCATGTATATGACAAGTACAAAACTCAAGGTGAGCTTCAATTCTGCAGTCTATACATGCACTTGACTTTCTTATATCCTACAACTTGATATATTAGGAAGCGAAACTAAAATTGAGTTTGAGCACGTTGTTAGAGTGCCTGAATCTGTTCCAATGTTTTGTGATTGCTTATTTTTGTCATGGTCTTGTTGGGACTTTCCTTATAGCATACTACTGTTACTGTAAGCTGTAGACATGGGAAGTTGGTAGATCATATTGTTATTAATTAAACTTCTTCGAATAGTCTTAGTAATTTACATGGACAATGGACCTGCCAAATTGATAGGCTTAGTAGAACAAGAACTAAGCTTGCAAGCATACATTTCGATGTCATCAAGCTGATCAAAATGTGGGTGTTGAGTTGTATGTTACTGTTGGTATTGTGATCACATGTTTTATTTTGATGCAAGAATTAAACTTCCATCGGAGTTGAATCCACTTTCTTCAGAATCTATTGTGATCGCATGTTTTATTCTGATACATACAGGGTTCGAAATATTAGCTTTCCCATGTAATCAGTTTGGGGCACAGGAGCCAGGTTCCAATGAACAGATTAAGCAGTTCGCTTGTACTCGATTTAAAGCTGAATTCCCAATTTTTGACAAGGTATCACTTCAGATGTTGCTTTAATGCATATTGTGCAACATCAAGAGTTAAGGACTAAAAGTGATCGTATACAGGTTGATGTGAACGGCCCCAGCACAGCTCCTGTTTACCAATTTCTAAAATCAAATGCAGGAGGATTTCTAGGTGATATAATCAAGTGGAATTTTGAGAAGTTTCTTGTAGACAAAAATGGGAAAGTTATCGAGAGATATGCACCAACAACCTCACCTTTTCAAATAGAGGTATGACATCGTTGTCGTTTTTATTGTTACAACTTCTTCATATAGTCTCCCGAATTTGTTCTTTATAGGATAACTACGTCTTTGCATACTTGCTAGTCGCCACTAATGAAGTTCTGTATTTTACTGCTACAGAAGGACATACAGAAGCTTCTTGCTGCATGAACTGAGAAATCACACAGCAAATTGCTTGCATAGCAACTTGATCGTGATGCTTGCCTGAGAGTTTTATAGCTCTTTTTTTCAATATTTATCAAGGCACCCACAAGAGAATACATACAGAGAGTTTCTTATAGTATATGAATATAGAAAATGTTTGTATATGAATATAGAAAATGTTTTCTGTAACATATGATCAATGCACATACATGTATACTAATTTGTTCCCCTTTGTAAATGGCATTTGTGATATTTACCTCTACAATTTTATTACTTGAAGCGCGCGTTTTTGAAATATTTTATATCTAACATGCTAGTCACTCGTTACCAATCCTAGTTATGTTCGTTTTAGAATATGTCTCAATACTTTTGAAGAGGCAAAACCGTTAAAGCAAAAGATAAAGACATCAGATTGTATGCTTCATTACTCATGTAATAAAAGTATATGAACATGTTGTAGTGATGTAATTAAAAAACACGAGTGAATATTCCGTGTTCTGATTTGAATGATCTATTCGTATCGGACTCATTCCAACGATATATTCTTAAAGACAAATTTCATTCACAAACGAGGAAGTAATGACAAAGCATGTGATATCGAAAGGGCAGACGAATATAGCCATAAACTGAGACCTTCCATTGGACAAAATTCTTCTAGTTAAGTAAATTGTAGTAACTAACCACACAACATAGAACAAGTTCAACCTTGTGCATTTAGTACAACTGGCTTACAATCTACCGTATCGAAGTTGTGATGTACTCATCTTCCAAGTAGATGTTCAGACCAAAACTAATGTCCAGTATCGATGTCATATGGCTGTTGATCGTCATCATCAGACAGACAGAACTTGTGAACGCTAAGCTCATCAATAATTTTTCAACTCTGCACCTATGTGAAACCAGAAGCAAATCATTTTGCCCTTCTCCTGTCTCTCTCTCGAACTCTGTCCCTGTCATAGTGGTCTCTCTCACGGCTACCAATCCTTTCACGATCCCTATCTGTCAACAGGTTATGAGCTCTTTCCGCGTCTCTGTCTCGACGCTTGTCTCTGTTCATATCACTCTCCCTATCTCTGTCTCTACTGGATGATTTTCGAAGTGGGCTCCGACTTCTACTTCCACTATGGCGACGTTTCCTTGAGCTTTCACCTGGATTATCTCTCGCGTCTCTCCCCTGTGTGGAGGCTCTCTCTGCAGTGTGTGAGTGGAATGAGCCCAGTATAATGGGATGCAAGGAAGAAACTAACTTACAAGGGTAATCAGCGATAAAGTACAATTCCTAGTGATGCTACTAGAGCCAGGAAGTCACATTTAGCAAGCAATCAAATGAATATCTTAGGGAAAAAGTACTTGGATAGGTTTGCTTAGAATACAAAGGATGCTTAGGCGAGCTCATTTCAGCAAACTTACAGCAGGGAATAACTAAATATCATGCAAGCACTTCCAACCAACACAAAACACCAAAGTAATGAACTCTGAACAAAATTATTTGTAGACACCTAAGACTTGGTTCCATATGAGTTCACTTCTAATTGAAGTAGTATTACACACACCAGATAATATTGGAAAGAGCAAAGAACGACAAAATACAGGACATAAAGAAGTAACAAACAGTTTCTGTCACAGAAGACACCGGCACTTACTTCTTCCTGAAACATCTTGACCAAGACCCAACAAACCATATTCTGATTTTAATCTTCTTCTGTGAATTTCGACCTTCTTCTCTATTTCCTCCAGATTTTTTACCCCTCTCTCCTCCAGAGATTCACGATATTCCATCAAATCAACCTCCAAAAGCCTCAACTTTTGCCTATTAATAGGTAGTAGCATATGTTAAAGATGCTGTTACCACAACAAATTTCTAATTACAACAAGAGAACCTCTTATTCTGAAGGATCGAGTGGCTAAACCATGAAAAGCTCTACCAGGAAGCTTCACTACAATTTTAGTCCTCATTTGTAACATAACAGTACTTTAAGACTTTAGCACTCATACTAATGATAAATATGTGTCATGGTTCAAAAAGAATTTAAGATGCCATGACAATTCAGTGATAACCAAAAATGATAAATATGTGTCATGGTTCAAAAAAAATGCCTCGATTTCTGAATTTTGGACATGATTAAGTCAAGCACTCTAGTAATAGAGAGATGTTGCAAATTCAAATCTATCAATATCTCAGGAGAATCGTATACCTCTGTTCTTCATTTATTACAGAATCAGTATGCACCAACTTGCTGACATCAGCAAAAAGGTCAGCTTCTTCAGATTTCCTATGACCATCACCAACATTTTCACTTCCAGAAGATGAATAGGTTAGTCCCAACTCCCTTTCGTTCCTCTTTTCATCATCACTGTCATCATCCTCCCTGGCCCACTTAGAGGCTGGCAAGATAGTATTGTTCTTTCCTTCTATCGTAACAACTCCTTTTTCAGGCTCTGGCAGTGAGCTGGTATGAGCCAAAGAAAGTGATTCAGTTCCACTTATCTGCATATCATCATCTGCATAACTGTTCCAACCTGATGTTACCTTCGAAGCTGCATCAACGTTTGATTCCTTCCTGCTGCTTGTATGTCTGGCAGAACCAGAAGTACTGTGTGAATACTTCAACTCATCATCAAGTCCAAATGCCCTTTGCTTTTCAGCTTCTTCTAAGTAAAGTAATCGTGCAACCAACATTTCTCGACCACCGACAAGGGACAATCCGTTGTGCCTACATCGCCTTTCCAGCTCGGTGAGAGGAAGATCCAAAAGCTCTTTCATGGCTGCTCCTTTCCCTATAGCTAAGGCAGTATCCTGAGTACTCTTATCTCCACCTACTGTGACATCAGAGCTAACCTTCTGCTCGATCTCAGGTGCATCCCCACAGAGAGAATGAAACGTTACCACACCAGAATTATTTGATCGAAGGAAGGTGGTTCGCAGTCCATTCACATATGCATCCGAAAACAAAAACCAGTCAGCCCAAACTTGAAGGACTTTTATAATTCGTTCCTAAGAAATACAGGGATGAATTTCAGAAAATACGCATAGAAGACAAATGTATGAAACAAGCAGACACAAACCACTTACCTTCAAGGCCTCAGCAGTTATACGTCCCGTGACACTACGATACAAATCATTGAAGCTCTCCACTATATCAGGTAACGTCGCTTCGAATTTGGTGCGGTATGCAGAAGCATTTTTTACAGGCGCACTACTATTGTGAAGAATATCAGAAACAAGCATGAGCCTTGCAACTTTAGTCGGAATAGGAGTCTCCTTCAGTGTTAGAGACTCTGTTAGAACTTCAACTACCTGAAATTGCACAATTGAATGAGCAACTGCAAATTGTGATCCATTCATTTAAAAGCAATATTATAGTTCTTCACTTTCCCAAATTAATGAGAGGTTTATAATTCATTTACAATTTAATCAAGGCATTGGAGTAGGTCTACGTGTTAAATAGCCTAAATAAGATTTAATCAAGGCATTGAAGTAGGTCTATGTGTTAAATAGCCTAAATAAGACATAGATTTGGGATTCATAAAAAAGCAATTATACCTAGTACTCAAGCATACGCTTGGGCACACAGAATTAACCATAGAGAGTCCTACTCAAGCATACGCTTGGGCACACAGAATTAACCATAGAGAGTCCTACTCAAGCAACTCCTACAGAATTAACATCATAAAGCCCGACAAGCGAAAATAGATGACCCAGTAACTTCATAATAGATCGCACCTCTCCAGCAGCATCCGCATTATCCAGTGCAAAACCCATTGCCTCTTTAATCTGGCTTCTCTCTAATGTCAATGCACGAAGCATATCCTCAAATGCATCTCTCTGTGCATCTGTCAGTGTCCTTTCAACCTCCACACGCTGAGGAAACATCCAGAAGTGTGTTTAAGGTAAGGTCTAAGAAAATAGGTACATAAAATAGTATCATGGAAACCCCGAGTTAGGAGCGAACCCTGCTCCTTCCTGCAGCGTGTGTGCTCCCAATCTCATCGTTTTCTTGGCCTTTTGTTGTTGGAAGAGACGGTGGGATCCATCTGTACAGGCATTAAAGCATATGAGAACCAAGACAAACACAAATTATACAAGTAGTTGAAGACACAACTACTCTGTAATCAATTTCAGTAGTCAGGTGTATGAAAATGTAAACGGAGACAGTAAACTATATCGAGAGCTAATGATTTCTTAGGTTTAGTTTTTTTTTAAGGAAATAAGTGAAAGGGGGTAGCCGGAAATCGGTTGAACAGAAGGAAGAGGCACTTCAATTTTATAGGAACGAAAATCCAATCATCATATTCATATTTCCACCTCGAAAGATTGGAATGGAAGTGAAGCAGGTGATGAGGTCATTCAAATGACTTAGAACAGGGTGAACTGGAAATATTGCAGCAGAAATAATACCTCCCACTGCTAGCGACCAAGATAAAAGGCTCAGTTCTCCATCGCTGAAGAGTATCACCCTGTTAAAAGAAATTTGACATATCAATAAAGCCTGAGGCAAAATATCTCATATTATAAATATTTAACTATTTAACTATTGCTATGAGATTATACCTGAGCAAATGAATATAATTTCCAGACATAGTAAGTATGCTCTTTTGAACCAAGATCAAATAGAAAACTGAATAAGGGATTTCCACGCCCTCGCTCCATTATAGCTTGCTCAAATGCACAGCCCCCATCAAGAACATAAAGGGCCATTGTATCAATAACATGGCGGAGATGACTATTTTCAGGTGGAAGGACAGTGATATCTGGTACATTTGGCGTGAGAACCTGGGTAAACAAATAGATTTTAATATTTTATCTATCTGAGTTTTTCAATGGAAGTTTGTTCGCTAAAGTACACAGATCCCCAACCAATTACATAAGTTCGAGGAGATACATAATTTTGCAAGTACTTATCACACATCAAGGAGATGCACAAATTAATGAGGCCAAAGTAAGTCTCTCTCTTTCTGCTCAACTTGTCTCTCTCTTTCTGCTCAACTTGACTACTACTCTAATTTTGAAATAAGCAAGAAGTGTTATCTCGGGTTCATTAAGACACTCCTAAGATCAAATAATATTGGCGATACCAGTTGGCACCGAAAATGCAATGAAAACAGAGGAAATGAGATACATGGCTATAAGCGTATGCCTCAAGTATACAAATTTCAGTAATAGCTCTTCACTAGTAAGGCACAGAGAAATTGATTAATGTGGTCATCGAGAGAAGTGACAAGGATAGTGAGTACACCTACCAACTCGGAGTTTTGACTTGGGACTGAAGTGACAGGAGGACCCGATGGGCCTGATAAAATAACAGAAGCGCCCTGGGTAAAGAACAAGAATTAAAAAGAGCAAAGTTTTCAATGTAAAATAATGTAAGTGTTCCATATTAAGAAAACTGAATACAGACTAAAATTAAAGACAAATTTCACGGTATTCAATTAATAAGACTTCTAATAAAGTTATGTAACTAACCTCTCTGCTTCTAATTGCCATATGCCCTGGAGGTGGAGCTGGGAGCGCTTGTGAAGGAAGAGAAACAGATTTACCCCAGCCCATTTTCAACTCATACTCATAAACCACAACACCTGCATGAAGGAAATTTCATGTAAGAATTTTCATTGATTTAGCCCCACATCAGCATGCACCAATACCAGTGAAGAGGCTCCCAAGTCCCACCTAAGCAGGCTAAGGGGGATTATAGTACCCAGCCTTACCCCTGTAGTAATAGGGACGCTGTTTCATTTGTTAGTCCAAATTTATGAATTCCCATGAGAGCCATCCACCAACACTTGAAAATAATATTTACATCAAGATATTTCCAAATAGTCACATCTCGCGGACTTCATATGAACAACAACGTATTTTGTCATTTCCCTCAACGAACTACCGGCTTCTCTCCTATGTTAAGATTTCTATAAAAAATGTCTCGTTAAATAAATATATGGAACCAAGACTGCTATACAATGTGCGTAATAAGACCACTTATCAACTACCTAGGATTGTTTCAGATTTAATTAGCCATCTATATCAAAAATAAATGAATCTCCTGTATTGTGAGACAAATAAAATATTTAGAACTTTAGATAATAACAAAAATACAAAGAGCAACAAATACATAAAAAGAGTGTAACCTTGCATTTCATCTCGTGCTGCCTGAGCATCAGGTCTGTTCATAAAAGCAACAAAACCACAATTTCTTTGTCTCCTTTTTTCTTCTTCTGTTCTGGGCCACATGATTTTGACGCTAGCAATCGGACCAAATCTTCCAAATGTCCGAAGAAGAAAATTCTCATCTACCTAATTAAAAACACGTATAACTGCAGTGTGAGGACGTTTATTTACATTTTCATATGGATGAAAACTGAATGAAACTGCAAAGCTAAAAGATAAGGAGGATAGTCAAGGGGCAGGGGTGGGGGATAGAACTGTACTTGAGGTGCTAAGTTTCCGACATAAAGATTTGTAGTCTGCGGATCTCCCTCATCAAGTGATCCGAACTTCCCCATCGGATCGAACTCATCAGGAAGCTCATCGAAGCGGGTAGATGGCTGATGAAATAGTAGCTTCATTTAGATATATATACCAGAGGTAAATATCTCAAACAGAAAGCATGATCCTTGCAATTGCATATGACCAAAAAGGTGCACAATGGTAATTCTAAGCTAAAGGAGATCTTGCTGATCCTTATCAAATACTGTTGCGCAAACGTACTTTTTTTAGAAAAAGATAGAAATCCAACATATAAACTGCAATTGAACTTTCATGATTCAAGTATTCCAGTATTAGTTGATGGGTTAAACCTCAGATCATTGTATTTTGGGCATGAGCCTACAGCATGTACTACGATATGGACCCAATAAGCTAGTGTCATGAGTGGGACCGAGTGAGAGTTGCTCACCCTACATATACATAACCCCCAATTAAAAGAACCCCAGACCCCTCTTCACCATTTAAATTTTTCTAATCAAGTCGTGTGAATTATCTAGTATACTTACACTAGAACATGCACTGATATTGTATAAATAGATATCTACTTACAACAGAATTATCTGCGATACGCCCATCACGCCAGTGTTCACGTTCTTGGTTACGTCTTTCCCTCATTTCCTGCTCTTTCTTCAGCTCCTCCATTAAGTTATCGATGTTACGTGGCTTTCCTTTTTCCTTTTCCTTTGGCTTCTCCTCCTTCCGTAAGGTAGGCATATTCAAATAAATGTTGGTAGTTTTAACTCAGTAAATCACTTAGACTTTATGTCTGCTACATACCTTATTCTCCTGATCTCTACTTTTGGTTGCCATAGGAGGAGGTAAAAAGGATGGGACATACCTGTAACCAACGGAAAAGGATCCCAAATCTCTTCACTAATATGAAGAACTTCACAATAAAAGAAAACCAGGTATGCATATTTTCAACTTTTCAACAGCGCCAGGACAGAGATTAAAAGCACACAGAAATGGAATTCAAAATATATATTGCAGTTTAATTTTCCGTAGTGTGTATCATCTGTATTTACTCATATAAAGCATTGAGGCAATAAAATCCAGCATTTAGCCTCTTGCATCGTACGTATTGTCAGTTAACATGCAACAAAAGATCCATTTGCAAGATGTGTGTGGAAAGAATGCACTGGAGAAATCCTCACACATGCACTAATTTGGGAAACAGTTGCAACAGATTTGACTTATAAATTGCAAAAGATAAGCATAATGGAAACATGGAGGGAAGCTCGAGTTAGCGTCTTGAGCGAGCCAAAATCACGCAAAGCTGAGAATGAGGCTGCTTCTTATAAAAATAAATCTATTGACATGATATATCATAAATACAAATACCAAGTGTTATCTAAATGATTTAACATTTCGAAGTCAACCTTCCTGATAATAGTCGGTAGCTTGTGCATCAATGGAGTAATAAAAAATATAGCATTCAGAACGAGAATGCCTTATCATGAAAGCATCGAAGTCAATTAATCAAAAGCATTGGTTACCTACTCCCCTTCTTTATACCAGAACCCTCATCTTTGGACTTTCCACCTGCCATCCGGGAATGATAGAGAGGTCCATATTTTTATTAATGCATCCATGGAAAAGGACAAATTATTATTCATTTATCCGCAGAGTTATAAACATGAATACATATTGATCATGCAGAAACTACACCATATTAATCAAACAATAGTTAAACTAGATGGTGAAATTCCAACAGACCTCCAGAATCGGGCTTGAATTTATCGTTGGGATTGATTAATCCCCCTCTAACGAATGTATCTGCTTGAAATGAAGCGGCAAACTCTTCGTATAACCTGGCCGTTTCATCTTCAGCTCTCTGCACAACACACAAAGTAAAATCCCAAATCAACAAAAAAGATGTTGTTGTACACTAGCTAATACTATCTGCCTATTGAAAATGAAAACATCAAACAGCGAAATCATTTACTTTTTTCTTGGCTTCTTCCTCCTCCCTATGCTTCTGGAATGGTGTTTTCTTACGCGAACTCATCCTCTCATACAACGCTTATACTTAGACCTACATTTAATTAAAAAGGTTACTTTTCAAAACCCTTTATAAATTACAGCACAAACATAGGATGCTTATACATAAACCTGCATTTAATTTTTTTAAAAGGTTACTTTTTAAAACCCTTTCTAAATTACAGCGCAAAAATGAATACTTAAACCTGCATCCAACTATAAAATGTTACTATTCAAACCCCTTTTCAGATCACAGCATAAAACTGAAAATCCTTATACAATGCTATACTTAACCTTGCATTCAACTTAGAAACATTACTTTTCAACCCGTTTTAAATCACAACACAAAACTGAAAGTCTTTGTTCAATGCTTACACAATTATACTTAAACCTCCATTCAAATAAAAACGTTACTTTTAAAACCCATACTATATCACAGCATGAAACTGAAATTCCTTTCGGAAACAGCCTAACTGTCATCACAAGGGTAAAGCTGCATACTACTCCCCCCCCCCCAACCCCCCCTCCTAGTCTAGCTTAGTAGGGGGAGCCTCTTCAAGAAGGCATGTGGCATATTAGTGTTAATTGTTAATGTATAAAACTGACATTCCACAGACAATGCTTATATTTTAAAGCTGCATTCAACTAAAATCATTACTTTCCAAAACCCTTTTCAAAACACAGCTCAAACTGAAATTGCACATAGATGTTCTTCATAAATTTGCCCAGAATGAGTTGACTCAGTCAATCACATACAAATGCAAACACAACAAACCTCACATTCAAAAAAAAATATGACAGATTTGGGTATTATTGGAACTAAAAAAGAGGAACAGTTCAACAAATTTAAATTGATCTAGCAACAATAATTAAATTGGAAATAAATATTGAAGGTAGCAGAATATGAACCTCTGAATACAATAAAAAAGGATATTGAAATAGCTGAGTCAGTTCAAATAATGCATCTCCTAATTTCACATCGTATATGGAGATAACAAATTCAACAAAGTTGGGGAGACTTGTTTTCTTTGGTATATTTCTCTCCTTTTTTTTGTTTGTTAATTATGAGAAATGAATTGAATTTTAGGGTTTTTCATAAGGTTGTATTTTTTATTAAGCAGAGTTACATAGAATTAAATAATAATTGTCGGATTTAATTTCAATTGCCTAGATTAGTATCTCGTACAATAATTTTTTCGTTTTCTCTTCAACAACTATTGTAAAAGAATAGATATATGAGGAATGGATTATTAAAACTAATATAACATGCTCAAACTCGAATACTTTTTTAAAGTGAAACGAATAACTTATTGTGATTTAATATGCGTAATTTATAATGGGCAAGTAAGCCTATCCATTTGAAGTCCTAACAATTGTTAAGTATTTTATTTTTATTAGACTTTCTCAAAATTGGAAATGTAACAATGTTATATTTGTCACTGTGTTGTACATTTTTGAATGATGATTACTTTACATGCAAGGTTTCTAAATTGGTCACATTCAACCACTCTTCGCTTTTACATATTATAATGAATTTTAAGTTGATAATTTTGTATTATTATTAACTTATAACTATATAAAATGATAATTATGATTAAATATATATTTTAAATTAAGTGAAAATATATTATTATAATAACAAGCAAATGAACTGATTTAATGAGTTTCTAAATCGTGAACGGTTGAAAATAAAATCAGTAAGTAACCAACTGGTTCTTCATAAATTAGAATGTTATAGTATAAGACATTGAGAATTATGAGAACACGCCTTTGGTATTCTATTAGAACAATCACACAATAATAATTTCGTACTTATTTAGTAGCTTTCGGTTCTTATACTCTCCAATTCAGTTGACATACCTCGTCATCCTCATACGAATCAATGCCCATCAATATAGGATGCTTTTAAAAGCTTGATGATGTTGTTATTTACTCTTTTAATTTAAATAAAAGATTATAATAGCTCAAGCTTTAGCTGTAATTGCTTCCCGGGTCAAACACTTCTATTTTGATATAATGCCATTGTTTTATCTATAAAAAAGGAATCAATGCCAAAATAAATCATGGGTAATAAATCGTTTATTCAAAATGTTGGTACGCGCAACATGAATCTAATTTTATTACTATAAATCAAGCCGGTGGAATAAAATATTTAATCTGTTTCGAAATATTTAATTGTTTAGAAAAACTTCCCTAATTTATTTTAATCATTTTTTGTGGATTAATACAATAAATGAAAAAAATATTATTAGTGTAATTACTCCAAAAGTAGGGCAACAAAACTACCTTAAACCCTAAACCCTCCCCCCTCTCTCCTCCTACCCTTCCTTTTTTCAGTTGCAGTTATTACAAAGTTCCCCCCACCCCCATATCAATTCCTCAAAATTCGAAAACCCAATTGGTTAATTTATCTCAACAGTCCATTTTCTTGAATCTTACAATTATTATTTGAATTAAGATTATACTATGAGGAAAAAGGTGGATGAACGCATCAGAACACTCATCGAAAATGGCGTAAAACTGAGACACCGTTCGATGTTTGTCATAATCGGGGACAAGTCTCGCGATCAGGTAGCGATTTACACATATGATTTTATGGACAAAGTTCTGATTTATATTATTAATTATGCTGTATATTTCATTTTAGTTGTTTACTAAATTATCTACAAAATTCTGATTTTGATGCTATTACTTTTCATTTTATTGTCGTTAGTATAAATGTCTAGAAAGTTATGATTTTTACTGTTAAATGTGGTGTTGCTTGTCATTTTCATTTGTTTATATAATTTATGGACAAACTCTTGAGTGTTTACTGTTAAATGTGTTACCGTATGCCAGGTTCTGTTTATATAATGAATAAAGTTTTGATTTTTCAACTGAATAATGTGATACTATGTGTACAGATTGTGAATTTGCACTACATGCTGACCAAGTCAATTGTGAAGGCTAAGCCATCCGTGCTTTGGTGTTACAAGAATAAGCTTGAAGTCAGCAGGTTATATTGGCTGTCTTTTATTCACTTGTTAAGATATTATCATTATGCGTGTTGGGGTGGGTGGGTACTGGGGCGGTATAGTTACAAATCAGTCTAAAGATGAACTGGAAAAACCATATTGAAATTGGATAGTTCTTCCTTATTATTAGTAAATCATACAATTTACTGTTAGCTATATGATGGAGATAAGAGAATGGAAAACATATACCATTGTGGATGAGTGTTGAAGTCTCGTGAATGCTTGTAGAGCTGAAGTATTTTGCTGCATTGCTGGTAAAGTAACTGGCATATAATTTAATGGCATATGCAAGATATAAGTTCACGGGGAACGAGCACTGAGAGCAGAAATAGGTAACGAAGTTGGGATAAGTAAGTCTAGTTAACTGGTGATTTTCCAGCACCCTTTGCTAATTTATTTGCCTCTCTCTCATTTCTATTCTAGTTTATACTCTTATACGTCATAGTACCCTGAATTCGATCGATTAAAACATGCTGGACATCAGTTGTGGAGTTGTGTTACTGTCAACTGTTTTAAACACCATATTATATGCTTTTCTTTGCCGGACTTTTACCCATTATCTTGACACCCCAATATTTTTGATAGGAAAAGTAAGTGATCCTAGATTCAGAGAGTACTATCATATGAAAGTGTGGGAAGTAATAACTGAATATGTATAGAAATTTAGGTATCTGGACTCTGAAGCTCATAGGATTGGTGGGTGCGTAGGAACATAGTTGTACTTTAGTTCTTTCCCTTCATGTATGATTGAGAGCTTGATACAAGTGTTCAAGTCTTTATGATCCATATCTAAGTTCCTCTTGGTAATTATATTTAACCATTTGGGAAATGAACTGTTCATCAATATCTGAGTATATACACATATCCTATTAATTTTTTTCAGTCACAAGAAAAAACGTCAAAAGCAGATAAAAAAATTGAAGATGAAGGGGCTGTTGGATCCTGAAAAAGTTGATCCGTTTTCTCTTTTCCTCGAAGCTGGTGGGATAACATATTGCTTGTATAAAGACTCGGAAAGGATTCTTGGAAATACTTTTGGCATGTGTATATTACAGGTATATTTTCTCTTTATATGCTTCTCAAATTTTAAATGATATTCCCAACAGTCATAATTGACCTTGCATGTCTAGGATTTTGAAGCTGTGACACCAAATCTCCTGGCAAGAACAATAGAAACCGTTGAAGGTGGTGGAATTATTGTGTTACTGTTACGGTCTTTGTCCTCACTGACTAGTTTATATACAATGGTTATGGTAAGATGAAAATCCCTATATGCAAATTTTGTATATTGTTTAGAAATTATATGTACGTACACCATTCTCGGTTTGCCCCTTGGCCCCGATCTTCAGATTGTATATATTTTATGTTTTATAGTAGCTTAAGGATACCCACTCCATGTTTGCCATTATAACTTTGAAAAACTGTTCTGGAATACTCATAGGTTATGTAAATAATATTGAATTCTGGTCCTTACCAAAGGTTTTTGATTGTAGGATGTTCATGATAGATTCCGCACAGAATCTCATTCACAGGCTACTGGGCGTTTTAATGAGCGTTTCCTTCTTTCCCTTGCTACATGCAAGTCATGCATAGTCATGGACGATGAGCTGAATATTCTACCAATATCGTCTCACATGAAGTCAATCTCCCCTGTTTCAGTTCAAGAGGTAGACCTCTTATGTTCAGACTTCCATGAACACTTTGCGTTGATAGTTCTATTCTTATTCAAGAAAAAATTGTTAGGACGCTGTGTGCAAGAGGTTTCTTGTAGTATGTTTTTCATGAAGTTATTGCTAACAGCAAAAGAGAATACGAAAAAATGTATCTGCTTAGGGTTTCTGTCTTGATATATTTCCTTTCTTCTGTCTTTGCCATAAAAGGATTCTGAGGGGCGTTCAGAAGCTGAGCAGGATCTCAAGCATTTAAAAGAAAAACTAAATGACGATTACCCTGTCGGCCCCCTTTTAAAAAAGTGTTGCACATTGGACCAGGTAATATATCTTCCATAAGAGAATCAAGTAAATGAAGTTTGGGTCCTATCTACTGAATGCTTTCCTAATATTTGCAGGGAAATGCTATCATCACATTTCTTGATTCAATTCTAGATAAGACTCTACGTAGCACAGTTGCATTGATTGCTCCTCGTGGGCGTGGAAAGTCTGCTGCTTTAGGACTTGCAATTGCTGGAGCGGTTGCGGCAGGGTACCTGTTCTATCCTTGTTCTGGGGCTTATTTTAGACTTCTTTTGGGTTCTTAGTTTTTCAAACAAGATGGTAAAGCTGATATGTTGTACAGGTATTCCAACATATTCGTAACTGCCCCAAGCCCTGAGAATTTGAAGACCTTGTTTGAGTTTGTTACTAAGGGACTTGATTTACTTGAATACAAGGTAGGATGCCTTTGCATTTTTTGGGAATGACGGCATTTATGTGTTTGTGTTCCAAAATGGTTCTGCTAGTTACCTTTTATTTAATTTATAAGAAATGTCGTGGAGTCTCATTAGTGGTAACACCTCTGCTATGCATTTAAAGTTCATGACTTTCTTGGAACAAGAATGCTAACATCCTTGTTTGACGCAAATTTCCCTCATTTTTATTTGCATTGTGAGTTCTCTTTTGGCCTTTGTTTGTATGTTCAAATACCATGGTTTTATGACTGTTGAATATATGCTTTGTTTTATTTCATATTACTTGTTGTACTAAGACTCTAAGGGAGACTAAACTTATTCAGGTGGATAATGCAATGTTTTCTTGATGGTCTTCATATATGAATGTCGAAATATCTTGAGCTTGTGAGATACTCTGTTAAAGACGATGAACCACCAAGCTAAATACTGCATAACAATCATCCAAATTTTAGTAGTTGATGTATGTAATTATACTAACCAAATGGAATTTAATGAAGGATTTCGTAACGACAGATAGTGTATTAGGTTTATATGGAATGTTAGGTTAGAGTTTGAAATGCAGGCTATAAAATATTACAGAGGAAGTTCATTCTAATGAATGCAAAAGAATTTGTTGGTGTCTGCCATAAGTTACATCTTTTTTCTTTACTAATTATTCTGAAATATAACTCTGCACCATATATTTTAGGTACACACGCATTATGAATTGAAAAGTGACAACCCTGAGTTCAAAAAGACGACTGTGCAGATCAACATATTTAAACATCACCGCCAAACAATTCAGGTAATTATGATTGTGAACTGGTTTTAAACCTTGACGCCAGTAATAGCTCACCCTCGAGACCCAAGAGATTTTTGCAAGATTGCAAATGTGGTGTTGTAGGTGGCTCTGATATTTGCTTCTTTGTACATTCATCACTCATTCCGAGTTTATTTCGTTATGAAGTCAAGATTGTCTTTTTGTACACCTTATACACACACTTCGTTAGGGAGGTAGGCGGATGTTTGATTTGTAAAATCTTGAGGGAAACATGTTTGAAATCTTCATATTTCTTTCATATTAGGGATAACCCATCTCAGCATAGAGTTCTCAATTCTGATACATGATTCTTTTAATGGTGGTTACCATGTTGGTTTGTATAAATATTCAATTTGTAACTTATCCTATTAATTATAGGGGTGAGGTTTCATTGATGTGTATTCATGTTGTGCAGTACATACAACCTCACGAGCATGCAAAGTTGTCTCAAGTTGAATTATTAGTAATTGATGAGGCTGCAGCTATTCCGTTACCAATTGTGAAGTCACTGCTTGGTCCTTATCTTGTCTTCCTCTCATCAACCGTGAATGGGTATGATTTTGCTACGGCTTTCCGTCTTAATATGTGATGTTTCCAGCACTAATGGCCAAGGATGCCTGAACACGTTTTGATTTTGATGATGTTTCGAGACTCATGTTTGCTTTTACTGATAAAGATATGAAGGTACTGGGAGGTCTTTATCTCTGAAGTTGTTGCAACAACTGAAGCAGCAAAGTCAGATGTCAAGTAAATCTTCAGATGGGGCTTCAGGTGATTTAGCATCAAATGTTCTATTAATTTTAAAGTAATAGGTCGTACGATTATATAGGCCTGTTAAATGAAATCATAAAAGCAACTGATTCTAATGGATCTAAACATGTGATTATTTGACAAAGTAAATTAAGCATCTCTAATACTTCTTCTACATGTAAGAGGTTGTAGTTAAAGAAAGCATACCCAGACCGTTGTAAGAGGTTGTAGTTAATGAAGGCTTACTCCCACCGTTCTACTTTTTGAAGATTAGATGGGTAAAAGATTCCTGCAACTTGAGAGGTTTAATTGTATTATGTTATTACCTTTGTGATGTATTTTGTGAGAAGTTCAGCTGAGATACATTATTACTTGTAAACTATGAAGCATTAAGGAGATTTTGAAGTTGTTCCTCACTGATGGACTTCCAGCAAATTGAAGTTCTTACAAAGATGTTACTAGATGGGTTTATAACTTCTGGGAAAATTCTGCCTCTCTTGGAAAGTCAAGTCAAGTAAACAAAATATATGTTATTTCTGTCTTCTGAAATAGAAGAAACATAGTTACCATAGCTGTTCTCATTTATGTCATGCAATTCTCCAACCGTATGCATAGATACAACTCTTTTTATGGTTCTCAAGTGATCGCGTTTAACATTGCAGACTTACTAAGAAAATACTTATTATTTGCTCTGTCTGTGCTCCAGTACTTACTCTTGTAAATGTAGGCCAAAATTTCAAGGAGATAGACTTGAAGGAATCCATCAGATATGCTTCCGGTGATACAATTGAATCATGGCTTAATGCCTTGCTCTGCATGGACGTTACAAACCATGTTCCTAGTATCCAAAGGTTTTAATTAGAAATCTATGAGGTGTATATTCTGTCACTCTCAGTCCTTCTACTGAAATGGTGTGTTTTGCTGAACCAGGCTTCCACATCCAACTAAGTGTGATCTGTACTATGTGAACCGTGATACTCTTTTCTCGTACAACAAAGACAGTGAAGTCTTTTTACAGGTACCATGATACCCCTTCAATAATTAAAAGTAATGTCATTAGATAATTGTTTTTGCTCTCTTTGTTCATTTCTCAAAGTACACATGTAAATATTGAGTATTAATTATCGTAGAAGATGCATACTATATTTCTATTCATTATTTTACATCTGGTGTGAAGTAGTAGATAGTTTAATATTTAAAAGTAGTGCCTGCAATTTGATGACTTTTGTTTTGAGCCCTCTACAGTTTCTCTTCTTCGTGCTTTTAGATGATTTAATCTATTGTGAAGTAGTAGATAGTTTTTCCACTGTACTCTTGGGTCAATTTGTAAACAGCCTCCCTGTTTCCACAGAGGTACGGCTGCTATTATCTGTGCCTTCTGCCGGTATCCTGCCTTGGTGGGAGCCTATTTAGAGGCATTGATTCATGTTATAGTAAATCAATTAGATAAGAAGTAATCGTAGTACTACAGTCTGTTGCAGTTCCTTTTTCGTTCACTTTTGAGTGTTGACATGAAATGATGATGGAGTACACTAACCTAAACTTCTTTGATGATTATTTAGAGGATGATGGCACTCTATGTGGCCTCTCACTACAAAAATTCTCCTAATGACTTACAATTGATGGCTGATGCTCCAGCTCATCACTTGTTTGTACTACTCGGTAAGTTGTTTGGAGCCATTGTTGTGAATTGTTGAGGGCAGAGTCTTACTTAAATTTTTTCAGGTCCGGTCGATGAATCCAAAAACCAGCTGCCAGATGTTCTCTGCGTTGTCCAGGTTTTACTTCCCTCCATGTAGCACTCAATCACACAGAAATAGTGGAAGACTCTCGAAGTTTTATTGTTAAATGAATTGTGTGTGGACCAGAATAACAGATTAGTGCACCCTTCTTAGTACCAATTATACTATTGATGCAAGTAAAATATCAGTAAAATATCAGTTTATGCTTCCAATATAGCTTTGGTTTGAAGATTTTTATTGGTAATCCTTGTCAATGAGCCAACTTTGTGCAATTAACTATTCTTGTATAAATACAACCGGCTTGGTACATTTACATATTTACCTATTCCTGTTAAAAGAATTATCATTGGCTTTTGTTATTATTTTTCCCTGATGCTTGTAGGTGAATCCTGTTAACAATTCGAAGGTTGGCATGTTGTTTGATGTTTAGGTCTGTCTTGAAGGTCAAATTTCTCGTAAATCTGCTATCAGGAGCTTAAGTGAAGGTCACCAGCCCTTTGGAGATCAAATACCCTGGAAATTCTGCGAGCAGTTTCAGGACACAGTTTTCCCCAGCCTATCAGGTGCTCGCATTGTTCGTATTGCCACACATCCCAGTGCAATGAGGGTAAGTTCATCCTTTGTTTCCTTCTTTTTATATAATTCTCACAAGCGTAAAATCACTTTCTTCATTTACTTCGCTATTTTTAGGCAGGATATGGGTCAGTTGCAGTAGAACTTTTGGCAAGGTACTTCCATCTATCTCCAGTTTTTAAATTTCTAGATTGGGTTAACTAAATACATGCATGAGATGTGAACCTTCTCATATAAATGGTTTCACAATGCTTAATTCTGTCATGGCCTGTAACTAAATAGTTGAAAAAGTAAGGTCAACCCCCACAGCACCCACAGTTACTCTGACTACCAAAAATGGGAACATCAACGGAAGATTTCCCCCCCCGTGAATTCTGCTTCTCCATACCTTCTCTTTATGTTACTGAAGTTAAATTCCCATGAACAATGGTGGATTCAATATATTTGATTTTTCCACATGGCTGTGGCTGTGTGATGCACATTGGATTTTATACGTAAGTGAATGACTGTAATGACTTGTCACCAGATAAGTGAGGCTGGTGAATGAGATGCCAATACATGTTCAAAGTTGGGTATGTAGTACCTAGGTATAATAGAAGGGTAGTATCTCTATCTCTATACATCGTTGCTTGCGAGGGATTATAAATTCTAGTTTGTCTATAGAATAGAATGAAGATATGACTTGAGAAGTAATGTAAATAGAGTTACTAAAGAATGTTGTTTCAATTGTGATCCATCTAAAATCGTGAAAAAACGATATTCCCATAAGTTTAATATTGACACAAGTTCAGTTAGAACAGAAATTACCACATGTAGACACGAAGGATGGAAATTGCATAATCTGGTTACATATTGAAGGACTTTGTGAGTGTTGAAAGGCTGATGTTGTCTATCTAGGTATTTCGAAGGTCAACTGGCTCCTTTCTCTGAAGAAGAGGTGAAAGATATAGCAGATACAGAACCAACTAGGGTTATTGAGGCGGCTGAGAAGGTATGCTACTCCCTCTGTATTCATTGTGTTATAGTATCCCCAAGGGGATTCAAAATGTGCTTATGTTTGTAATTTACTAATCCTAAAATCTAGAGGAGCAAAGCCAAGTAGTTTGAAAGTGATGGCATGTATGCATTCTAATTACCACAATACAAGAAGTTGTGATTTTGTTCCAATATTATTTCTGAAATATTACCTCACAGGCCTCTTTGCTGGAAGAAAACATAAAGCCTAGGTCAGATCTTCCACCTCTTCTTGAATCTCTCCATGAGCGGCGACCTGAGAAACTCCAGTATCTAGGGGTTTCATTTGGGCTGACGCAAGATCTTTTCAATTTTTGGAGAAAAAACAAATTTGCTCCATTCTACATTGGTCATATTCCAGTTAAGATTGATTTTGTCCTTCTGTTTGACCACATGTCGATTAAGCGTTTATTTTCATTGTAACATACTGCTTCTTCGAACAGAATAGTATAACCGGTGAACACACATGTATGATGCTGAAGCCATTGGCCGATGATGGTATAGAGTGCGAATCAGATGAGTGGGGATTTTTTGGTCCTTTTTACAAAGGTATGTTTTATTTATTTATGACTTGACATAAGGTCTTTTGTCATATGTGGTTACAGCTTAATACTGCAGAACAAAATTGATTAACTTCATTGTATCTTCAGATTACCGGCGGAGGTTTGTTAATCTATTGAGTTTAAGCTTCCGTTCAATGGGTTACAAGCTAGCAATGAGGTAAGACGAAACTGCTGTATAGAATTACAATTGCCAGCTCAAGTCATTCTATGCATTTTCTTGCAGTGTCCTTGATCCAAAAATTAACTTCTCCGAGCTCGGTTCCTCTGCATCGTCTTTGAAGGGATCTTTACAACCAGATTTGGAAATTTTATCACCCTATGACATGAAGAGACTGGAAGCTTACACAAACAACCGTGCAGACTTCCACATGGTAATTTTACTCAATGGGTTGTATTGTCTAACGTCTAAAATAATTTTATATTGGTGAGGGAACTGAACAAAGAAATCGTATGCATTAACTTTCTGTTAGGTGGTAATTCCATATTGATGAGTTAAAATTTTTGTTCAAAGTGTTTGCGCAGCCTTAAACCCTTTGCCTTAAGTTTCTACATATACTGCTTACTCCCTTTTCTACTTCGTATTTCATAACAAATATGTAAGTGCTATAGACTATAGTACAGTCAAAGACGAACCTTCAGCATTTTCAGCTTTAGACTAAGTCCTTTTTATTCATGATAGCCTGACTCTGTTTCTCTCCGACACTAATGTAATATGGAACCTTTTAAAGATACTAGAAGCATGCCCACATCACTTGTAAACAGTTCTCTTTTTCGTCCTCTCCATGATTCACAATATCGGAGAACTTATAGTAGGTGTAGGTGATAGAGCCAGAACCAGTGTATAAAAATGGAAAACACTTCCAATCAATGGTATGGACGTTTCATAAGGGATGAGTAGAATAATGTAAAAGTTCTCGCTGGAGAAATAATGTATTATGTCAAACTGGTTGGCGATGTTATCCTGTTTAGTTACATAATGAGGTCCGATTTGAAGGAGAACCATCGGTAACTGCGCTCTTTGGAGTGTTTGATATTACTGCTTAGCTCTCTCTCTGATATATATATTTGATCTTCCATTCTGCAGATTCTGGATTGCGTCCCTGTACTTGCAAGGCAGTATTTCTTGGAAAAGCTCCCAATCACTCTGTCCTCCCTTCAGGCATCTGTTTTACTCTGCATGGGCCTTCAGGACAAAGACATCTCTGATATTGAGGTCTGGGCACAGAATTGATTTTGACCTAGTTTGTCTGTTGACCACTTAAAGTTCAATCAACTATAACATGATTCTGTTTTATCTTTCATATACGTTTTAGCTGTGTTAAAATTACTGTTGGCATGAATTAGAATTTTTTTGATTTCATGAGAAACGTTGCTTTGACGATATACTTATTTTCTCTGCTGTACAGGAAGAGATAAAACATGGAGACACGAAACTTGGTAGACAGCAGATATTATCTTTGCTCATCAAAACCATGAAGAAATTCTACAAATATCTAAATGGCATTGCAACTAAAGAGATTGATCCATCTGCTAACTGGCCCAAGAAGGTAAGACATGGGATCTCTGTAGGAGTTCAAAGTCTGTGTCCTAGATATGTTGGCTCTGCATGTTCCGACTTAACATATAAGCACTGCAAGTTGCATAAGGGATATGAAGAATATGGCAATTGGCATATTCCACATAAGGCTTAGTATTCGTATTAACTCATCGTGTGTAACTGTCTGCAGATCGATATGAAACCGCACGAGAAATCTGTTGTCGAGGATCTCAATGAAGGTGCAGAGCGAGTAAAGGTTCGTACATTTCCACCATGATTATGTAGATCACTATTTAGAGGCCAAGATTTAACTAAAACTTCCTATAGGTTACTATGGATGCGAAGACGGAAAATCCATCCGACCCAGAATCACTCCAACAACAAGAAACTAAGGAGAAGCAAAAGAATGAGAAGAAGAAGAGAGATGATAATACTGACCAAGGGAACAAGTCAAAGAAGAAGAGGAAATCTTAATTATTCACTATTTAGGACTTGTTGGTCTAGTTTAGCAGTTTTGGGGCTTGAAAATTTGTTAAGATCCTTCAAATTTTGTAGCTATAGTCCAAACTGACCATAGTCCCGTATAAACAATGTATGCATTCTCTTACAACATACCTTCTTTTATTCCCTTTTTTTGTCAAAAGGGGTCCAGAATCTTATTTGGATTAATTATAGCATAATTTTCTACTTTATTGACTATTTGTGAACATTTCATAATCACTTCCCTAAGTTATGTCAGAGAATGATGTATAAATCATTTCATGGTTAATATATTGGTTTTATACATGAAAGTATCAATTTGGAGAAGTGTATATATGTGTATACTTCATTGTTATTTTTTTTGTAAGCTACTCGCTACTAGTAGTATATACTTGAAGGTCATAAGTGTAGCTAGTGTCGAGAGCTTTAGGCAAAAATCTGAAAATGTACAATCACAAACTCAATGTAATGAACTACTGATGCTTCTTTTTTTATGTCCATGAACAGTGGGTTTTTACTTGAAGCAGCCAGAGCCTATTTTATTGTCAACAAGCTCACATTGACAACTACATACTCAATATATGCTTGTGAGGACAAGAAAACACAAATATACCATAACATAGATATAGCTTCAGTACATTGTAATGTCATGATGCGGTTGGCATTCTAGGCCGTTTAGTTCGATACTATGTATAACAAAAACAATGTAACATAAGTTACTGAGCCAGTTTTCGCAGGCGTTGCAACAACCTGTGTTTTATCCACTGGCGGTCATATGGGAGGTAACCTTGAATGGTATGATCGTAGCTGCAGGGTCCACAATGCAGACGAATTAACTAGAGTTGCAAAAATTTCACCAACTCTCATGAAATTAGTATAGATTAATTAAGTATCATGACATTTCGTGGTTTTGTGGTGAACCGTGAATGCAGGTAGTATTGTAAAATGCAATGCAAGTTGCTCATATGAGCGCATGACTTGTAATGAAGTGCAAAAATGAACTGGTACATACACTAGGGCACTCAAATCTGTAAGGCCATCAATGAAGTTGTAGAGATCTGAAATGTCATAGTTAATGTCCCTCAGAGCTGGATTTATTTCCTTGAGTTTCCTTTCATATAATCCACAAATCCCTGTGACATGGAACATCACAAAAATTAAACCTGTCTGGATGAAACTTAAACATGTCATAGAGGTAAGGACGAATGAAACAATCTGGGCAAAGAATGCAACTATCTCACTCAAAAAATTGGTTCCTACAGACTCTCGATTTGAATGCAAACTATAAATACCTCCAATGCTTACAACAACATCATATACCTTCTATAAATCCAGCATTGCATACAGTTAAAGTCAAGTATCATGTACAAAACCTATAGCCTGATACAACGTATATTTGGAAGGTCAGCAACATGAGTGCTGAGGTGTAACAAGCAAAGTGGTTTCACATTTTTCGCTTGATCTTATACCTCCTGTAACTTAGAATTTAACTCATACGTCGTATTTGAAGAGTTGATGAACTCTGTATTACAATACGAACCTGCCACATATTTTATTCAATGAGTCGAGCAGAAACATATTTCATTATGCATATATATCGAATATACAATACATGCAAAGGATCAATTTGTAGACAGAAAGTTCAATTGTTTGATATTAATGCACCTATGTAGGTTCCCAATTCTAATAATGACGAAGTTGTGATATGTCTTCTAGTAGTTAATATAGTACTTCCCATCAAGAAATATATACTAAGCAACATAGAAACGTAACAGATATATTAAAATACAAGAGGAACAAGTAGAGCTTTCAGCAACAGATAAACTCCAAGCATAAAGTGGCCAAGGCCCTATCAAATGATAAAAAGTGTATTGCACCAACCATATTCAAGAATTGTTGCCGACATATTAAAATGATATGAGATAACTTTAGTGTTGAAATGAAGTTTTAGTAACGAGGATCCATACCATCCAATGCATGATACACTGAGTCATAATCCATAAATGTTCGTGTTGCTCGGTGCTGAGAAGTTTGCATAAGAATAATGGTGTGCTTACTAGCCTGAAATTGAGTAAAGAGCTTGATTAGGATATTTTTGAGGGCAAACAAAAGCGGAAATAGGAACAATCTTTAAACTGTAAGAAGGACGCATGGACGCCGACTTATGTAATAGTGCAGAAGCATCTTAATAGCTAGATATTCCAGTGGCCAAGTCTGAAGAGCTACTGGAGATGTGTTTCATATTGCAAATTCAATCTAGAGCTGTTAATGGGATTGCAACATCCTTTTATTCAAGGTCTGAAATACAATAAACATATAGAAAACCCTAGTTGAATTTTAAAACCCAAATGAACTGGTGGAGCATATGTTGACACACAAGAACCCTTAGGATATGGAAGCCAAACGGAGTGGTGCTTAAATAAACAAGTGCAATTAGTTCAAAAAATGATGAAACACAGAGAAACATAAAGAAGAACAGTTGATAATTAAGAGAAAAGTTTCATTATCTGAAAGACATGCTTCACAAGAAACAGATCAAAGGCAATTAATGATGCTGCCCAATCAGATGAAATGTTCTCTGTTCTCTCCAATTCGCAGGAGGCCTATACAATGTAGTTTCATAACACTGAAATTACTAATGGAATCCCATATGTCAGTAATTACTCAACATAACCAAAAATCGAAGAGAAATTTTCCAGTCGACTTTCCTAGTGATGATATTGTTTCAACTATCATATCTTAATCGAGAGATAGCCCAAGGCATAGGAACACAAGCTGAAGACTTCATATCCATTTAACGAACACCCTAGGAACAAAAGGGCTTAGTTTAATTTAATTTTTTTCCAAAACATACCCGGTACGTCAACATGCCCAGCGCCTATTAGGAGGCTCCTACCTAAGCAATGGAAGTCTGGTCGGATAGTATGCAGCCTTACCCCTAACAGGGAGGAGTCTGTTTCCGAATTGACCAATGAGTGAAGTGGAAAAACTATCTACTACGTCACAAAACATCTCCCAAACATATGACACATTTTCGCACTATACACAGGTTCGGAAGATGGTAACCCAATGAGCAACCAAAGCAAGTTCAATTAACAACATACAAGGTATCTAAAACTATAAAGTCAGTTGAATCACACATATAACACATGAAAGTCGCCTTTTTTTGGTTAGTTTGTAGAATAAGAGTGTACAGAATAATCAAGAATGCAATAATTTATCAACTTCAGCAAAAAAAAGTTGCAATCTTTACTGAAATTTACTTCAATTTTCTTGAATTTCAGATGAAACCCAATTTCAGTAAAAACAAAAAACACACATAAAATCCAGCTAAACATAATCAGATTATAAAGAGATGGGACAAATAAACCAAATTGAATATTCAGGAAACAGAAAAGTACATATATTTATTTTGCTCAGAGAAAATTTTACCATGGTGTTTGTTTGGAAGCAGGCTTGCACTCAAGCAAACAGAAAGTCAGTAGGATTCTGTATGAATTCTGATTAAAACATACTACTAATATAGTTCACTTTTAGTTCAATTTGAATTTAATTATCGATGCTAGTATATTGGGTATCAAATTGATTTTCCATTTTGGGCACCGACTAAATTAACTTATTTGGAGTGGATGAACTTTGAATATTAAATGTACTTTTAGCGAGATAATCGAATGATCTAAACTTGACCTAGTCTTCATTACCCAATAATTCAATTGGATATACACTTAATTGATCGGTTATCTGAAACTACTCTCCACCAGATTGCTCATATGCGGGTGTCTATTTATCCAATACAATGATTTCTGTCCGTTTTACCCTTATCGAACGTAGAAAAGTAAAGTGGATTGTCATTTCAATGTTTCGCCCATGTTGGCAATAAATAACATTTTTTCTTGCATGCGAATTCATGAAAATATAATTGGAGTACTGCTCCAGTGACGAGTCCACATGGTAGTTCTAATTTAATTGGAATTTCTACAAGCGAGTTCATGAAAATATAGTTAGAATATTGCTCCAATGACGAGACAACACGTAGGTCGTAAATTAGTCAATTAAATTACAACCGATGCATGATCTCGTCGTCGGAGCAATGTTCCAACTATATTTCAATGAATTTGGTTGCAGAATTTTTTTTCTTTTAAGAATTAGACCGTTTCTTTTTAACATGTGATTACAACGTTTGAATGACAATTCAATTTTACTTATGTTCGGTAAGAGCAAACGGACATAAATAATTGAATTAGAAATAAAAGCATTGAAATTAGTTTTTACCCTCATACCCCTCCATTCTTAATTTCTTACACCAAAAAATCCCAAATCATATTGAGAGCTTGAGAGATGGAAATGGAAGAAGAAGACAACCACATCTCACCCCCTTCAAATTCAAGAACCATACAAGACCTCTCCCTCTCTGCCCAAACCCACCTCGAGGACACCATCCAAGCCGCCTTCCACATCCTCTCCGCCATGAACGACGAGCTCTGCAACCCAATGCTTTGGTCAACTCAATTGTCCAATTCAACTGCTGCTCCGTTGACTACTGATGGACCATCTGATTCTTCGTCGTCCTCGTCTTCAGCTGCTCACCATTTTGATGGTGGTGGAGCGCTTGACGAAGCTCGTCTCAAGTACAAGTCCTCTATTGCTTCTTTGCGTTCGGTGCTTACCGCCATCTCCACTAACTTAAAGGTACAATCTTTCTTAGCACAAAGTACAATGTGATGCAGTACAATCTAGTTCTTGTGTTTGTTAGTCCAACTTTCCTAAAGGTAGATTTTTATAGCATATGTAGGACGATCTTGAATTTTGTTAGTCCGATTCGTTAAAGGTACAATCTTTTTAGCATGACGTACAATGTGATGTCGCTCAACATAAGGCTATGTTGTTCAAGTCTGATAGTAGTTGGACCGTGTAAATTGAGATTTTTAATATAACTTGCTTCTTCGTGTTTGCCAACAAACTTAAGTTGGTGAAATATGGAACATAACAAGGTGGGTAACTTAAACTTTGGTTCTCCTTTAATCTAAATGAAACCGGATCGGTGTGTTAGGTGTGCATCAGCAGTTAACACTCCATGGTTTAAAAGGAGTCTCGCTTGGAAAGTGACTTCATTAATAACTTTGATAATGTCGGGAACCCTGTGTTTCTTCGCCTTGCACACTGATCTAGTTTCTCGACGTAATGGTGTGATCATGGGAGACCTGTTATGATAGGTTGGACTTGGTTACTGGCACCTAGTTACACTTGATCAGAAAACTTAGAATTGTTTGGAGCTGCAGTGTGACATGCTGGTTATTCTATGGCGTTGGTATCCCTTAGATGTGTCTGTTGAAAAGGGAGAAAAGCAGATGAGGAAGCAGGATGTCAGCTATATGCAATGTGAATGAAAAGAAGAAATGGAAGTAGAATTTCAGTAATATGCAATGCATGTCAGTTCATACGACTCTTGTCGGAACTGCAGGCGTGGGCTCTTGGGATTAAGGGTGCTATATTGCAGAGGTTTCGGGTTGAGGATTAGTTAAGAGAAGAAGAAAGGAAGGAGAAGAGAAGTTGAAGTACAAAGGAGTGTGGACAGGACACCCATGACTGCTTATGAGACTGATGAAAGAACGAAGGAGAAAAAAGGAAGGGGAAAACTTACATGTGTATTGTAAGGAACTAGGGTTGGTTGCTCATGTTTCTGAAGATTGTTAGGCACCATTTATTAGGTGAGCATATAGATCAAGCACCTGCCCATGTGTCATTCACCAGATTCTATGATAGCTCCTCCACATCCTGGCAATTTTTTGCTCGATGAATTTTCTTCTTCAGTAGAACTTTTTTATATACATACATTATTTTAGAAATTAGTCAGGGGACACTTTCTACTGCACTTGAACTCACAAGTCACAGCGTAATTTACCTGAAATATCTTTGTTATTTTCATCATGGTTTTAACTCATGCTGTGTAACCACTGACTTATACGATGTCTTACACATTGCAAAGACTGCTGAAGGAAGTCCAATGACTTCATCATCACCAGCTGATGAAGCTGAAATTGAAGCATTGGAAGAACGTGCATCTGCGCTTGGAAAGGTAATTCCTCATGCGTTTGACTTCTGTTTAATGCTGCCCAATGTTACTGTATGTATCCATACTAAGCATGAGCACGACAACTTAAGTAGAATTTAACGAACTACCGTGTTTCCACATTTTCAGGAGCTTGTAAACAAAAATAAGTCTCTCAAACTCCTCATAGATCAGTTACGTGAAGTCATCAGCGACATATCAACCTGGCAAAGTCCTTGTACTGTGTGAAGAGAAGCTGATAGATTCTTGATTCTGCTTCTGATAGCTAGACGACCCCGAACCAGTTTTGCATTTACTGTATGCTACTGACAGATTGATACAGGAGACTTGCGTCCATTCAGGGTTCCATAATCTGCAAGTGAACTCTTGGCTTGACTCGACATTGTAGGTTATACGCTTGTCTCTTTCAATCAGAGTTGTTCCTACTATATGAGAGCTTGTCCAGTATTCATTAGTCATTATTACAAGTATGTAGTGGCAAGGTTTAGTACCACAGATTGCCTATGTTTAAGTTTAATGTTTTTTAGCAGTTGTAGCAAATTACAGATTTTCATTCTGTAGTTCAGCCACTAATCTATGATCAAGAATCAAGTCAATCAACCTAAAGAGTCTCAAATTCGATGAACGGAAGATATCATCATCGACATCCACTGAACAATTACATGATAAAGGAAGATCATGTCTTCTAGTTAAGAAACAGTGAAAACAAAACTAAATCATAAAAGTGAAGGCAATCAAATGAGATAATAAATCAGTGGGATTTTTTTTACGTAAGAATGTCTATAAAATAACAAGGGTCTAAAAAGATGTTACTAGTTGACCTAAAAACAATTGAAAAGTTAACAAATCCAACAGCTAAAAAAATGCCTGTTAACTGGAATGTGAAAACCATTATGTACATAAAAGCTGCGAAGCACAAGCACAAAGGCTGTACGAACACACCAAACATCCCAAATTTCAGCAGGATCGCTATCTGTTCTTTCTAACTGGAATAGCAAGATTTTGCCCAAAACAAACAAATCCATCTTAGCTCGAATAAGGTCAACGTGAATGCTCATTAACGTATATCCTCCTTTTATTTCATTGAGCACGCACCCCACGTCCACTACCCATATCGACTATTGACATCTAATAGGCGATAACCACTGGAACAACTTGATGTTCTTCATCGAGTTCCTTTCTTATCCAAGCAGATCAACAGCCATCCTGCTAGATTAGTGACTGGGGCATCATGCAATGCATTGAAAGAATTAAATCGACTTTGTGTGTTGCATTGACGAAGACGAACTTCACCACTAAATTTAGCAACAGCCTGCTATGGGGACAAAAGCATCTCCACGGGGTGACATTGGTTGGCAGCTCAAATCCTCGGTGCCTTTGAAATACAGGCCTTTCTGGACATAGTAGATCATATAGCACTGAGAGGCTCTGACCACTTCGTCATCAACTTCAGTTACCCAAGCATCATCACATTTATACCATTGATTTTTCAGACGCAAATAGGTCACATAGTGGCCAGATTCTAACATCCCTGAATGAGTCACTACAGCAAAAATTTCGAATTCCGTGGAGATCTCGCTTTCATCACCCTCAAGAGTGATAATTCTGTTTCCAAATCGCTTTCTCACAATGGATGGAGATAGAAATGGCTTCATCTCCAAGGAGAAAGGGAACTGCAAATGACGGTCAATTTTCCTGGACATCTTTCTGGTTAAAGAATGCTCAAAACGTTTTATATGCAAACACAACACCAGAGGAAGCTTCTTGATGGACATTTGCTTAACCGCATCATGCTTCTCTTGGCAATTTTGACAGAACAGTTTCTGATCAGATCCCAATTTTTCTGGTCTAGTAAAAAGGTCCAAGCACGCTACCAGTGTAGCTACGCCTTCATTCGCTTTTGGCTTGCTTGGCTTACCACCACCAGTTTCCTTAGAATATAATGTGTTCGCAATTAAGTCCAGGGAAACATCCATACAAGGATCATAAGTCGTCGAAGTGAAACCACATGATGTACAGGTCACGTCAGATCTTAATAGCCCAGCAAATACCTTGTGAGCAATGCACAGGCAATCACCATTATCTGCATTGGGGAATTCTACATCCATCAGTGAAACTGGATTACAAAATCTGACCAAAATCACTAGTTCTATTAGCAAGTAAATAGTAGCAGAGTGCATTGAGTTCCGCACTTCCACCATGTGTAGTGCACGAAAAGGATAGGATCACATTTCTTAGAATACACAACCTTTTCCGTTTCTCTTTATACTGTGCTCTGGCTCCTCTAAAACTCAACCTAATGCTTTCACATCATAGGACAAAGACTTCCAATGTGATGCTAAACTTATGTTCTTGTAAGTACAAGTAAATAATAGTAGTGATTTTCACTTGCTTAATTAACAAAGAAGCATCAGTTACAAAATGACAAACTGATCTACTCCGTATAATGCAAATATCAGTAGTTCAGACTCTCAATACTGATATGAGGAGCCAAATATTATGTCACTTATAGAACCAAAAGTACATGATTCTAGAATCCTAGTACATATGAAATTAAGTACAGATATTCACATGACAGGTAGCAGGAGTTCCAGATCTTGAGTATTAAGTTACCTTTTAAGTCCATAGTTTGTTTTCTCTCTTTTTCATGAATTCTATCGAGCATGGAGATGAAGAACTCATGAGCATCCTGCTGCTCATAACTAGCAAGATTCTCAGAGTGCTGCCACCAGCTGCATATAGATACACCAATTTCAATTCTGTAATCCTTTCGAAGCTTGGAGTTCTAGTACGAAAATATTTTGCATGATAGGTAACTCGCACAGCAGTTCTCCGACTTTATACATTTTTGCTTTTTCATTCATATATCGAGTATGTCTCAAACTCCCAATATAATTCATTTTATGAAGATATTACATGGCCTATTTTATCAAACAACATAAAGCACATGTATTAAAAGCTTTATCAATTGCTTAACTCACTAACACCGGGAACAAGTTTGTATTATTCATAGATATTGGAGCAATTACAATAACAAAACTAAAGCATATCTACAGTACACGGATCTTATAAAACAAACCTATAAAGGAATTTAGCAGGGCTGTAAGGTGTCCGATCACCAGAAAAAGCAGCAGAGAAAATAACATCCATATCACAAGGCAAACACAACGGATCCGTCGACCTTTTGTGGCAATTCTCTTTACTATGCCTATCACTAAGGAAGTAATTTCTGAAAGGGGGAGCATGTAACATCGCTTGCAAAACGGAGTTCATAAAACACGTATTTCCCAAATTGTTCAAGCCCCTCAATCCCAAAGGATAACAAGACTTGGACCACCTTTGATCCCTCCTAAAAATCAACCTCTTTGTGCTTTTCAAATCCAAATCCACACCGAAATTCAATCTTTTCCTTTTAATCAACCCCCTTTTCTCACTTCTAATCACTTCCTTCACAACCCCACCCATAACAGCACTATCAAAATCAGGGTCATACACCTGATCACAACACACACAACAATAAAGCTCAGTTCTTTCCATATCCACAACAATCTCATGACCAATCTCAGATTTACTATGCAGAAGGGCATGATTGGCTTCGCCAGATTGATCACAACAACATACTGCTGAACACATCAAACAAATCAAGAATCTACCTTGAGACCCTTTACAAAAACCACAAACATGGGAGATCTCATTCTCAAACTTGGATTTATCAATCATTGTTTTACCATAAGGGGTTGTTTTCACATACTTCTGGATCATTTTAAAACCACTCAAACCATATTTCACCTTATAATTAGCTAGGTGTTTGCATGGTTCTGAGTTCATGGACATATTAAAGTCAGAAAATCAATAAATTGAATAATAAATATGTCAAAGCTTATCAAGGAACAATCTTTTCCAATGATCCAAGGGTAAAATACAAGAATCAAAGAAACTTGTTAGTCAAATCAAGAATGAATCCAAAAAGCTGGAAAAAGAATAATATTAAATAAATCAACACCAAAGTGAAAATAAATAAGTTGGCTGATATGATCTTGGGTAATAAAACCAAAGTTGGATAGATAAAAAATGGTTTTGATAGATTGATTTGGAGGGGGGTAGGGGGGGGGGGTAGGGGGGGGGGGGGTAGAAGAAAGGGATGGAGGCGCTAGTGTGGAGCAAAGACCGACTGGTTTTTGTAACACACTTTCTTTTTACTTTTTATTATTATTATTATTATTATTGAATTGGCTGGTAATGCTTTATTTTGAGAAATTTGGAAAAGAAGCCAATATTTTATCGGCTAAATTTCACACTGCCCCTGAATTATTGTCAACTGATTAAATAAGGGACTAAATTTCACAATACCCTGAGAACGGAGGGAATATTAAGGTTAATAACGTGCTCAGGGCTCATTGATTGTCTTAACAACGAGTTTTGCACTCGTTTCTAACGTTTTCAACGACTTCAGCATTCGTTGGTTAGCTTATCAACGGCTCCCAGACACGTCATTAAGGTTACAAACGAGCGTGATACTCGTTATTAACGTTATCAACGAGTTTAGAGGTAATTTAGGAAATTCAGGTACACTTTTACAATTTAGATGTGTGTATATTGGAGCCCAAATTGTTCTCGAAATGACGCATTCTGTTTCAAACTGACCATGCATGCTTGGATCGTGAAAATATTGGGTGTATCAATATATTCATGCATTAGGTTCATCAAGGGGGTCTGGGCACAATATCTCATAAATTAAATATCATCGCTGCAATTATCTATATAATTAAGCGTCACGCTACAATTATCTATATATTTGTGGGTCAATTTGCAAATCACATATATATTTACTACTTTTATTTTGGGTTCAAGTTATTGGATAGAAGCTTGTGGTACTGTACCATTGTTATAGTATAATTTGGGTACAAGTTATGTTGATATTGTTTCTTGTACCAATAATAAAGTTTCAGGTGAGTGAGTACATTGATGAACGTTCTTCAAGAATACCTTGATGCACCGAAACCGGGCTGGCTTGGATCAGTCTCAAACGTGAAAACAACATGGTTGGTGCACTACCGCATGCTCCAGATTTTCCCTTCCACAAGGACGAGAATTTGTGCTTGCTGCTTGCAGACACCTCTTCTAAATAAGTATGGTTGTCCCAAAGGTCACCTTTATGGATGAAACTACTACTATAACTGCTGCATCTACTGCAATTCAGGAGTTGAAGGAAGGATCAGGTGCTAGCCCTAAGGAAGTAAGTGCAGCAGTTGAGGAAGTAAGCAGTGGTTTAAGCATCTACACATTTTGCTTGTTGTGACTCCTTGATCGCTTGTGATGCAAATTCTGTCATAAAATTCAAGGATTCGAAACGAAGTAGATCAGGGACAAGATGTAGTGGTTCAGCTGACGAGGTACCTGCTGTAGAAGATGGAATTGAGGAGGAAGACGATGACGAAGAGGATGAATATAATGACAACGAAAGTGAGTTGACTGAAGGCGATGAAGATGTGCAAGACACCAAGGGAAAAAGTTCTGTGCCTAATGGCGCTGCAAATGATAAGGGTACGGAAAATTCGTGTTTTAAGACGGTTCAGGAACAGAGCAAGACCAAGACAATCTCTTTTGTTCACTTTTCATACAACGTCCTCTTTTTTGTTACATAATGTCATTAGAAACTGGAGCAAGCTGATGACATGAACAACTAAAACTAGAGAATTTATTGAAGCATTGGCTGCAGACTATTGTAGACTGCACCGAGTCGCAAAAGAGAGCAGAATTGGGATGACTACCCTCTTCTTGTTCCACGAGAGTAAGACTGCGTACTATCCTACCCTCTTTATCGCTAGGCAGCAGTTTTGTCGAAGCATTGAGCCATCAATTCGACTTGTATTAGTATATACAATCACAATACTGAACATCAACAAAACTCAATTCTACATAAAATCAGTAGATTGATAAAAACTCAATTTATTCAACAATCATCACAAATCCCACAATATTATAACAAACCCACATCTTAGAAGGGATAATTCCACATATCATATTACTTGAATTACCAAACCCAATCACAATTATGAATTTATTATTTCATTTATTAATTCCAAATTCCACATAAATCAAACAACACGACCAACAACAGGGTACTTAGCCTCGAACTTCTTCTCCCAATCAGCAAGAACACCGAGCTCCTTCTCCGTAAGCCCGTCCAGATTACCGCAAACTTCTCCCTCCTCCTTGCTCATCTTGGCTAAAGCTCTGCTGGCGTCCTTGCCGGCGAACATGGAGTAGGCACCTCCGGGCCCGTAGAAGGTGATGCCGGTGGTCACGTCGAATATGCGGCCTCTGATCGCCACGTAGATCGGCTTCGTGGTGTCGCCGCCGGAGTATCGCCGAAGTTCGTCGATGGTTAGCTCCATTTAGGTGGTTGCCTGGATAAACTGATCCTGTGTGCGTCCGTTCAATACTCCATCAATTAGACATAGGTGTGTTTTAGGAGCCGAAATGACTAATTTGCCCCTATAGTAATTCCTGGGAACAGATCATCTTGGAACACTAGATTTGACTGATTTGTGGCTTTTTAAGTTTTAACGGGTGGAGTTCATGCGGGTACCAAGTTACTCGATCGGATGTCTATTTAATGAATCGGGCAAGTTTGGCTATTTCGAGTATTGACTAAGAACTTATTCTCGAGTCTGACTTGTTAACCACCGGACTGGTATTTGGTTACTAGGTTCACGACATTAGCTACAAATTGTGCCCACAATGTGGTTGTTTTAAATATATGAATATGTATTGTGTATTTTTTAAAATTTATCGAGTATAAATAACGGCAATTCATTACTTTAAGAAAATAACAATATAAAAACAAATACAAAACTTTAGAATGTTTCTAGTAATCTACAACAACTTTTCTTAAGGCACCCATAAGCAAAATTCAAGCAGTTGTAAGAATTAGCATGCTAGTATTCGCAATTGACTAATGGAAAAATGAAATACAAAACAACAGCTTCATAGCTACTACCCAATAAAATTGTATATTAAATGTAAGTCGCTATATAATCACCAAGGATAACTTGAAAACCAGCATACAGAACGTTTATTATGCTTCGATCGATAGAACGTAGGCTGCAGCTCAAACTCCGGGATAAAGAACCTAAATGGCACATACTAACGCTGCAGACCTGTGCTAAGAATGGTGCTTCGTACTAACTATTACATTGGAACCCGAGCTTCCATTAGCGCAGTCGAAAGCCACCACCAGAATACTCGACCTCCTGAAAATTTATAACAGTTATGGTCAATAACATTGTGTTAGAGATCATCTACTTTTTCTTCTTTCTGCTATTGCTAGCACTAAATGTTTTACTTATTCAAGAGAAACTTCAAGGTTAAATAATTATCGGACGCAGTTCTAGTTGGACCAATGTATATGCGAAGAAAGGATTAGTTATCAGTAAGAGGACAACTTATTATAATGTATGAAGTGAATAAAGTTCATCGGCTCATACTAATTTATGGTGTTAGGACTTAGGATGATATATAGAAACAAATAGACAGAAGTCAGCACTACAACTTCAAGGATCAATGCTTATTCTTGATCCTTCAAAGATGGTGAATTTTTTAGACCAGCTCCCTCCCTTTGGGAGATTTTAGGAAGCCACAGAACGTCTCACTTTACTAAAATGGGAGAGAGTGAAAGGAGAGAATGAATGGTATAGCAAAATAGCTTAAAATTCATATTTTAAGGTACAACAAGATCCCGAAAAGGATCTCAAGTCGACCTGTCCCGTGTTTTTAACTTCTAAGAGTTGCAGAGTATAATATGATTAAGAAATCATATTTCCTGCAACATATATGACTTAAATAACCATCATTAAAGAAAAAAATATAACAACTGTTTACATTTTATACTTCTTCAAGAACCTAAAGAACCATATTGATCCAATGATTGAGATAATTTTCTACATATTAGCTGATGATGATGTTAAAGAATGGAAGAGTAAGTGAGTAACAATGGTATCACATTGTATCTGAGCTGTTAAGTTCTCAAATAGTATGTCTGGAAGGGGAATCATACACACAACACACCGGGATTTCAATGAGCCAGCCATTTTCATCAACATATGTAAGAAAATGATTGAATAGCGAACCTGAGCAGGCGGCAAAGAGGAAACCCAATCGGAAGCATGAGTAGGAAGAAGACCAAGCGTGTTGAGCTGAATAAATAGTAGATGAAAGTATGAATAACTGAAAGGAAGGGGGAGATATTAAGATCGTAATGCCTTCTGAAATAGTTCAAACGCCAACTCATGAAAGGCAACATACCTTCCAAACACCAATCCCTAGACCAACCAAATTGAGAGCTATGTATACTAGCTTGGGCAGAAGGAGGTCCACATTTTTATCCTTGAAAGGCTCAAAAACTACATAGAAAATTTTCAGTTAGTCGCAATACAAATAAAAATTATTCATGCTGGCTTATTTATGATGGAGAAAAGACATGAATTTCAAAATCCTATATAGTAGACCGGGCAGAAAGCTTAGTCACCAAGTGAAAGGATGCTTATTGAACAGCACCGTATTCAACCAAAGACTGGGCAGAAAGGATGCTTTCTGAAGAACTATCAACAGTTATAAACAGTGCAGTATTCAACCAAAGACTGGGCTGAAAGCTCAGTCACCAAGTGAAACTTATTAGCCCAACAGACCAAAGAAAATAAGAAATGGCGCATTGAAGGGAGATGAATGATGACAGATGCTATCTCAGACATTCATAAAAAAGATGTGTAACTATGCCCATAAGTTATCCTGTTGCAAAGCTTGCTAATGGCAGTGGGGCACACAGTATTCAATGACAATACAACTATTAAACATCCTCAAGGAGAAACAAAACATGAATGATCTGGAGAGAGACATGCACCTTTTCCAACCCCTTGAAGAGCACTTATTGGCTGCCAAAGAGCTGAAAATGTGATACCAATGCTAAATAAATGGACTGTGCTTCCAGCCATCCACATCATGAAGCCCAACATCATCAGATTCTTTGCGGGAGCCTGCGCCACTTCCCATGCTTTCTGTTGTCGCACAAGAAAATTGCAATTAGATATGTATAATTTAGGTGAGCTCATCACAGTGAAACTTTCAAGATGGCATCTGCATTCAGCTATTAAATAACTGCATTTAAACTTCCATAATGTCTTGTATTTCCTTTCAATAAGGCAATAAGTTTTCCTTAATGCATAAAAGAGTATAATACTCAAAAAGTCATAAAAATTAGAAGCATATCAGAATAAGGTCAAACATCCGGTCTTCTTCCTTGCCAGGTGGTCCGAAACTCTAAAGCTGTGTAACCAAACAACGAGTAAATTGTCCTCCTCTCATCTAACATGCAAAAACTATTTCTTAATTTAATATAATGAGTAAGCACAATTTGTTACCCACTCTCATTAACACTCTCAATATTATTGTTAGGAAAGTTCAACAAATTCATTTGATCAGCTACTATAAAAAACATAAACTTTCAGCAATGTTATCTAACATCTGCAATACAACCTTCCCTTTTAAAACACATTAATACAGATAACAGATTGCAGAGTTGGCAAAACCATGAGCAAATTAAAAAGCAAAACTGCATTAGTTTTTTAAATAACCAAATTAACCCCAAAAGGAAGATTCGCACTTTTCAATTGATTGTGAATGTATTTGTCCTTTGGAAATCGAAAGCTCGAAAATATACAACATGGAAACAAATGTAAACCCTTAAACTAAAACTCTTAAAATTAGACATACTTGAGCTTTCCAAGTGCTTTCGGCCTCCTTCTTTTGACGGCTCAAAGTGGAATCATCCTGCAATTTTTAATTAAAAGCAACCACAAACTACTCCATTATTCACTGCTCCACACAATTATAATAATATCAAAATCTAATCTTTTGAAAAATAACCCAAAACCATGTACATGTAAACTGCAATATACCATCATCCCAAGAAGATCCTTAGGTTCGATTTCAAGTGGACACAATTAACAATCTTTTAGATCTTAACATAAAAATTTGATTTGAATCAAAGCTATCATGTTGATAGTAAAAACTATCTTTTGATTTATATTTACTTCCTCCATTGTTAAAAGATTGTCAACTTCCTAATTTATGTGTTGACTTTTAAAACTTCCACCTCAATTTCTCAATATGTTTCATAATATTTTATGAACAGCCTACTTATTAGTGAAGTTATAATTTGACTCAAAACAAAGTTGCTCGAGTCACTTAAGACACCTTAATTTGTTACTTTTCACTATTGGAAAGGAGGGAGTGCAACAAATTCAAAATAAATTAAGTTCAAAACCCAAAAAGTCAACCATCTAAACTCAAAACTATATCAAACTCCTACTTTACTATTAACATTGTAATTGCGATTCAAATCAAAATCGCCCCAGTCAGTTAATATGTCAAAATTTATTAATTTTCACTATTACAAATACAAGACCAATTAACTTCAAAATCCATAAAAGTCAACTATCAAAATTCAAAAGTGGACAATCTTTTTAGGACACGGATTTTACCTGATCGGCAGCAGAGCGAGAGAAGCCAGGAGGATCAAGAATGTCACGAGCAGTTGAATTATCAGAAAAATCAACGGCCCATCTCCGACCCGAACCCATTATTGATTTTCCTTTTTCCATATTTTAACTAATACCTCAAACTCAAATTATTCAATTTGATATTTAATTGCAGACAAAATTGTGGGATTCAATAGTGTGAGTTAAAGATATTTTTGATTTTGGGTCTCTTCAGTGGCGGCAAGCTTACAGACACCACTTGATCTAATCGAACTACTTGTAATAAGTTGCAACTTTGTAAGAGTAATACTACTCAATCTCAAATTTGCCCACCAATTATAACACACCAGATCCCCTCCAAATATTTTTAATAAGGTTTTCGTTTTCACTTGTCAAATTTTGATAAATAATTATACTTAATAATTTTTATTCATGTTGTGATATAATTGTGACAAATTAATATTATAAAAATACTTTTAGTTCTAAATTAATTATATCATACTTTGTTAGGGTAGAAATAAAAATAATTGACAGTTGAAAAACAAAAATGTCAATTAAAATAAATTTGAATGAAATATTATGTTTACTTATAAATGGAAGATTTGAAGAAGAACAAAATTAATATATGTCAAAAAATCGATACAAATATGAGTTAATGACCTTAATTACACTTTTAAAGGCTCAAGTTAATTGAACCAACGTCAAAATTTGTGACAAGTGATAATTACTCGTAATGTTATGCTTCTGAAAACAAAATTCAATATAAAAAGTTAAAATATTTATCATTGTAACACAATATAATTAGGTACAACAAATTAACAACATCCAAATTAATTATGTTAATAGTAATATGGTGACACTTTATAGTTTGTGGTCACAAAAGTAGCATCAAAGTGAGAATATTCTGATAAAGCTTACCATATTTTGATAGTTTCCATGTGGAATTGTCTAAATCAATTGATGCCTAGACTTCAACAACAAAAAGCATTTATATATACTCCCTCCGCTTTTCATTGTCATTTAATTTTTACATAGATTAAGAAAAAATAAAAATAGATAAAGTATATTGTAATTGTTAAAAGGGAATTGATTATCACCATATTATTGTATAGTTGATCATTTTAATAGAAAAAATAAGTAAAAAGTAAAATGAAAATATAA